>SMSQ01022609.1:0-18408 GCA_019453375.1 Ctenoplectra terminalis | reverse complement strand
AAGTACTTCAAGTATTCGGTATAATTTTTTTTAAATCGATCCAAGCTTTTTAATAACTCACAGTGAATGTTTCAGCCAATTATTTTACGATGGACACCAGACATTGGCTGTGCAACTGTCAAATATAATTCAAGCAGAACCTCCGTGCCCTCCATCCGATCGTTTGCTTCATTTAATGTTAATCGGATTAGCTCACGAACCCGATCGTTCGAAAAAAGACACGAGTAATTTATCTTCGTTTACTTCGACCTTTGATAATACTTTGGGACCTGGTCTAGATTTAGAATTTGAGACGGAAGCTCAAACTCAAGCTCCAGAACCTGCGCAATATGAAACTGCTTATGTTACCTCTCACAAAGGAAACTGTAGAGCTGGAGCATTTTCAGCGGATGGTCAATTGATAGCGACCGGATCGGTGGATGCGTCTATTAAAATTTTAGACGTAGATAGAATGTTGGCTAAATCTGCACCAGACGAAATGGCACCCGGTGATCAAACAGGTGGTCATCCGGTTATAAGAACGTTGTACGATCATTTAGAAGAAGTGACATGTTTAGAATTTCATCCAAGGGAGCCTATTCTCGTGTCTGGAAGCAGAGACTTTTCCATTAAGCTATTCGATTTTAGCAAAGCCAGCGTGAAGAAAGCGTTCAGGACTATTACGGACGCGGATCAAATACGATGTTTGTCTTTCCATCCTACTGGTGATTTTTTAGTTGTTGGAACCAATCATCCAGTAGTCAGATTATACGATGTTAATACAGCACAGTGCTTTGTCTGTAGTATACCGAGTCATCAACATACCGCAGGAATAACTAGTATTAAATATTCTCCCGATGCAAAAACTTATGCGTCAGCTGGTAAAGATGGAAGTATTAAATTATGGGATGGTGTGTCGAATCGGTGTATAAATACTTTTGTGAAAGCACACGATGGCTATGAAGTATGTTCGGTGACATTTACAAGGAACGGAAAGGTTTGTAGATTCCACGGTACATATCTATCGTGTAACAAATATACGCGTGGTTTCCAAAGTAATAATTGTAAAATTTTTTAATTATGGATTTCAGTATTTATTGTCATCGGGGAAAGACTCTTTGATTAAATTATGGGAACTCTCTACTAGCAGATGTTTAATAGCATACACAGGTGCTGGAACTACAGGTAAAATACAAAAATATTAAGTGTAACCAAAGTATATATATATATATATATATATAAAAAAAGTTAAATTCATTTTTCGTTCATTCATCGTATGAAATTTATTTACCGTAATTAATTGGTGGTTTTAATAGGTAAACAAGAACATAAAGCTCAAGCCATTTTCAATCACACCGAAGATTATGTAATGTTTCCCGATGAAGCAACAACGTCGTTATGTGCTTGGAATTCTCGAAATGCATCTAGAAAACAATTACTGTCATTGGGTCACAATGGTCCAGTAAGATTGATTGTACATTCTCCAACCGCTCCAGCATTCTTGACGTGCAGTGATGATTTCAGAGCAAGATTTTGGTTTAGAAGAATGCCAACTCATTAGATTGGCATTTAAAAGATGAATATCTGCATGTTCGATAAACATAAAAATTTAATAATTTTGTAGTTTCTTGCGTATGACCAGTAATCAAAATAATATTCGTTTAACAAATTAAAGAAAGAGTATCGCATAAAATAGGATAACATGTGAAAAACTGTAGAGAAAACTATTGTACAACGTTCTTCGGTGGTCAAACATTTAGTTGACGCGTCTTGAAGCGACAAGCATTTATTCGTATAACTTATGTTAAATTGAAACGACCTAATTTTATATTATTGTACGTATTCATTCTGTTTTTCTTTGAAGTAAAAAAGGACGACAATGTCGTTTTGTTTTGATACTAATTTATATGAATGTCAATATTACTAATAAGGAAGTACACTACTTCGCAGAAATGACAGTTCGTGCATCTGTAAACTCTCGCCGACTATAATGACTTTAGCGATTGAAATTTATTCGTTTCTCACGTCTACAGGCAAGTAGGAAATTATAAAATGTTTGGCGTTATAACGATACGAGGATACGTGTTTCAATAGAATATTCGCAAGAGTATAAAATGCATGTTAACGATGTATATTTTGTATCTCGTTTCATTTTTTAGCGGTAACATGGAAAATTCGGTATTCAAGTATTTTTACCACAATAACAATTCAAGAACAATTAATTTATCGTTACAATGAAATCTATCGACAAAGTCGAATAAGATATAAAAATATAAGTTTGCAGTTAAGTAGAAAGGAGGATAATGAAGTAAAAAATTGGAGGATTAAATTTAAAATGGTCCGTACGTGTGCGTCGCTACGTGTCGAATTGCTCGGTTAATCGCAAGGCGGCGCTCTGAACTCCCGCTCTACGTTTGACGATGTGTCACGTGACCCACGCTAACCGCCATCTTTGCTTATCGTATAAACAGTGCGACCGGGATCAGCACGAATTCTTGTTGAGAAGTTGCGGTTTTTCCGGTGTTTTTGAGTGATTCAGTTGTGAAGAAATGTCTGAGATTAAGGCGGAGAGCAAGAATGACAACAACATCGAGGATGTGTCAAAGGTAAGCAGACACAAGCACGAGAAATATCTTCATCAAGCCGAGTTTTCATGCTAAGGCGGCGTGTGCTCCCCTCAAATACAAGGAGACGCTTATTCTCTCGAAAATTCGATAGATTAACGCGTGCTACTATGAAGGAATGTTATTTAGAAAATAATTACGCGAGATACAAATCTAAACGGCTAAAGGGCATCCGTGCCTTGTTGCGCGTGGCCACAGGCTTGGTGATTTTTCAAAGCTGCGCCGTTTGTCCTTCATTGGCAAAGATGGTGGATGTTTTTTATTTGTAATTCTTGCGACGAACAGAGTTACTTGTTAATGGTAATAGGGTTATATGAAAAAGGCGGGAAATAGATTTTGACTTCTGGATTACGTGCCACGCGGTTTTCTACCAAAACTCGCTCTCTTTTAGAAATATCGTTCGAGGCTACGACGCTAGAAATACATATCGACTTGGCAAAATGGCGGGAAACTTAAACAAACTTAGTGTATATCCCCCTGTAGTTCAACGGTCCTTGATAATCTTATCGCGTGTGTAATTATCATCACGTTTGTACGTTTTTCTCTTAGTCCAACATAATCCTTAAATCGACAACCGTTTATTTTAGCATTATCCATGTTTATTTTATGTTAACTTACGATCAAGTACCTCTATCAATTTTCAAATGTTTCTCTTGCCGAATTTTATTTTTATTCGAAACGTGACAACGATATATTTTCATAGGACCATTCGGCAGAAGAAAAACCAAGTCCAACGAAAAATAAACGAGGAGGTACGAAAAGACTCTCCACACTAGAAAGGTTGGCGCAAGAAGGGGAACGAGTCACAAAGGTACGTTTTTTTTTTTTTCTTTCATTTTTTTTTCATTTTTTCATACACATGCGTATTATATTTTTTTTTTCTTTCTTTCTTTCTTTCTTTTTTTCTTTTTTTCAATACTCTTTTTAATTAGATCGTTATACAGTCAATTTATCAAAAGTTAAAAAATATTTTTAAGGTCTAAGGGAACCAAGATTTACACCCCTTCGCTTCATTATTTCCCTCCATTTAGCTTCTCCGTCGACTCTACTGCTTACGTGAGCAGAAGGGTATTTGGAGTGGGGATATAAAGGGCCGGAGTAGGGGCGAAGGGGAATATCTCTTAGGTCTCTGGAGGGGAGGATTCCCCACCAATATATATATATATATATCGTAACCGCCAATTATGAATAATCATTCGTAATTTTTTACATCGATCGACACATTATTTATTATTACTTTAATTGTTAATGAATACATTTTTTTTTTTTATACGTTTCTATTTTTTATCTTACGTATTTACACAATTGTTTCAGGTAAAATACGTTAGGATAATTTTAATTTTTATATTGTCTTTATCAAGGTAAAGAGGAATAAACATTGAATAAATAACGGAAAAAAAGTTTGTGCTCGTTTAAGTCTGGAAATATCGACATAGACAATACTTTTTGATCGTATTTTTATTGACGTATTCTTATGTGGTTATATAAAAAAAAGAGAGTTATAGTCAACAGCAACTCGTGCTTTTTATTACAGGATTTAAATGCCTCCGTTGGAGAAGTGGAAGGAAGGAGACGCACACGTAGTTCGGCACGAGGCTTAACCTCGTCAACACCTGTACCATCTCCACCAAAAAAAGAAAAGAGGGACACATCGACGAAAGGAACCGGTCGTGGACGCGGGCGTCCTAAACGACAAGAGAAAAATAATGAGAATAACACGGACGAAGAAGCAGCTAACAATAAGAGTGAAAAGCATTCCGAAGAGGAATCTATGAAAATGGACGTGGATGAGCATAAAGAAGAAACAGAAAAGCTGACAGATAGCGATGACAAAAGCGTTGCAAAAGCAGAAAGTAAAGAAGCTACTGAAAAGACGCTCGACTCTAATTTCAAAGAGGAAAAAGTTGCGGAAGAATCGGAAAACTTTACAGAAGAAACCAAGAGCTCTAGTGTCAGTGAAGAGAAAAAGGAGGAGGACATAAAGGATAGCTCGGATTCGAGTCAAGATGCAACAGACACAACAACAGAGGCACCACCTTCATCTTCATCAGAGTCGCAAAATCCCCCTAATGCCACTACTACCGAAGAAAATAAGGAATAACCTTCTTTCGCCTGTTTACCAATTTCATGTAAGCACGTTTTTTTACAATTGTTTCTTTGATTCTTTACTAGCATTGATTAAATTTTTTGTTGAATAAAGATTAAATTGAAAAGAACGAGAACGCAGGGGTGCTGAATTTTATAATTTAATTTTACGTAAATACAAAAAAAATACAGTTAGTTTTGTACATTTACACTTTTTAATGGAATATATTACCGGCTGTAACGATTATTGATGAATACAAAGTATGCCAACTATGAATTCGTTACCATACAATTTAATAATTACACGTACTGTTGTTGATTACGACTTACGAGAAAGTTTTATCGCCTTCTCCTGCGTTCTCACTCTCTTTGAACGATATAGGAGTACATAGTATATTAAAATACAAATTATTTAATAGTATAAAGTATGAGTAGTATAAAATTTGTATAAATTTTTATAAACTTTAATAATGTCAGTATGTGGTTGATAAGCCAATTGAATCATAGAGAGTATTGTTAAAACGTAATTATAGCTTGCTTAGAAGCAAAAACTTTGTTATAAAATGTTGATTTTACTGTAGCAGGTACCAGGGCGGCGCACACACTGGGGTTACAAATCCAGTCCCCTCGTCTATTTTAACAAATTGACACCTTCTTGCCAATCGTTATTCTAATCAGCACACGCGAGCATTACTTTCCTTTTTAATTGGGAGACGAAATATTGAGATATGTTTACAACATTATACATTCGTTGCCAGGATAAATGCATGTTTAATTAGTGTATTCGATGGTATTGAGTGTATCATAGTATAGTTGTTTTAATTTAGTTTTACTCTGATAAAGTAAAATTACTCGATGTGCACTGATTAGTTGGCGACGCAAAGCGAGGTGTAGAGCGTACGTTGTTCATGTACAATGATAATATTATTGTAAAATATATTTAATATGGACTTATATAGACAAGTTGTTTTCAAATCAGAGCTGAGGGCCGAGTCTTTAAATACCAGTCTTCAATTCAGATCTGATATGGAAGTAGCTGAAATTAATTCGTACATAGCAAATTACTGTAATACCTTATCTTATATAAATAATGACTGAATGAAATGGAATATATGAGAATTATGGTGAAACGATTTCTCTTTTTTCATGGAATGCAGAAATAAAATTTCTGAGAAACGCGTCGTAGCGTGATATCTATTGTCTCCTTCCTCGCATAATGTTACTAATATTAACCGGTTCTTCAGTTTTAATATTTTGAGTTTCTTTTGTATTTGGTAACTAACACTAACGAAATGTGCTTTGTTTCTATCTTTCGAATAAAAAACTTATTCTAAGATAGACTTGTGCATATATCATTTTTTATGATATAATTTTGCGACACGTCAATGTTCTGTGATGTGTGTGTAAATCTTTTTATTAAACTTCTTTTTATTTTTCTTTTTTTTTTTTTCACTTTTTTTTAAATTCATTATGGTCCAATATTAAATATGTTGATATTATTGTGTATTTGAACGGTTGTGAATGTACAGATAGATCATATAATTCAATGCACTATATAATTGAAAGTTTCACAGTTTTTAAAGAGACATAGAAATGGAATGATAAATCTAATCGTTGAATGCTCGAACGTTCGAACGTGTGTGCAATTAAGAGAAGCAATTTGTTTCGATCGCGTTTGCATATCTTTTAATTTACGCGAATAGAAAATAATATCGATCGCCTCTTCTTGATGTTGGTTGCAAAAATTTTGAATAGATTTTCTCGAATCGTTGATCGAATAAGTTTTTAACTTAATAAAAGCGTCGTTGAGATAATTCAAAGTTTGTAAACAAGGAAAGAGAAAGAAAGAAACTGATTTTAGCCGAGTTGCTTGCTTTTGATAATTATTGTATCGTAAGAAAAGATAGGGTTTGCCATTCCATGTATTTTTTTTCTTTTTCTTTTTCTTTTTCTTTTTCTTTTTTTCTTTTTTTTATCCGTAGCATGATGAAACGAAGCTTCGCTTTTCGCGAGAGATTAAAATCAAATGCGATACGCGTGTACATAGTTAAGGTTAAGCTTCGTGTGTGGCAGTTGATCTTACTCTGACGTGGTAGCGTCAAGGATTGGACCGAGGTGTGCTAGTGTGAGCATCGTATTATAGAAAATATAGAAAGTATAGCTTGACCGCATTGTTTGCTGATTCAATCAAAAATGGAACTTGATGACACACATTGCATTATTAATTAAATGTTTAGCGTTTCTTAAGAAGAGTAAACGGTACATTAATTTTATCTATACATAAGTATATAAATGATTAACATTTATGGGAAAAAAAAAAAATGTGTACGAGGTTCGATATTAGAATTTTTACGATATGTGTCTGTGTATGTATATATATATATACATATATATATAAACATACTCCCTATTTTAACTGTATGTCTATTCTTGTTACAAATTACATAGCTCTTATTGGTTCGAAACTTGTGCTTTAGCTCTTGTAACGAGTTTGTAAAGAAAACTTCCTCTTTACGTTCGAGAAGCACGAATCATTTTTACACGCATAACTTGATCAAAATCGATCGGTTTGAATAACACGGATCATTGAAAACTGAAATATATTACGCACGGCGGTGCATATGCTTATATATTTTTCGATGTTTCATACATTACCTTCAATACTTGATACCAATAGACACGTATTCATATTACAATACGTTTATTGTGCGCTACTGTTGATAGTACTTGGAGAATTCAATTTAAAACAATAGATATATGTATATATATATATACAAGTACTCTTTTTTTTCTCAATGCAAACATCATAGGTGTACTATCGTTTAATGAATTTTGAACGAATTTCTAATTTGTTAATGTTACGTTGTAATATCAAAGGAAACGTTTGGAGTACAATAAGAAAATAAAATTATCGAAATTACGTTTCTCAAAATGTGATGCGTTGGATCTCACAGATATCTGGGTAAAGTTAAAACGATTAAAAACAAATTCGTTATCAAGAAATGTACTCGTGAGGCTTGTTTTTTTTTTTTTTTTTTATTTATTTTATTTTAGATGTACACAAACGGTAAGTTTATAATTTAACATTTAATAAAGTTTAGTCTCTCGTACATAAATTAGAAATATTTTAGTTTAATAACCGTTAAGAGCTGGAGCGACGAGTGTTAACACAAACACAAATGTATGGCAATGATTTTGTACAGTATGTTGGTTCGGGTAAAATTCAATGTCTTGTTTAAAACTATTTAACGAGAACGTGTTTTTAATTTTTCTCAACGATGAATAAAAAATTTTACTTATGGAAACGGAGAAAAAATGATCGCGATGAGAAATAAATAAATTTTAAGCATACTCACGTTATCGTTTGTTGTGTCATTTCGATGTTGACCGCGTTTCTTGCAATCGTAATTATCGACGGTGAATAACGTGTCAATGTCAATGTCAATGTCAATAGTTGGTTGCGTTTAATCACCAGATGGTGATTATCGGTCGAAAGTCGTTGTTAACGAAGCAATCGTGACGTTCTATGAATACCGTAAATTTAAAATATTTACTATTTATTACTTATACTTAAAAAAAAATTTTTTTAATAATAGATTTCGACGAATCGTCAGCAGACCATTAATTCAGGAAATTTAACGTATTTGAATATTTCGATCTTTTCGAACGTTTATTACCAGGAGTTGTTGGAAAAATTACATCGCAAAGAACGGAACAGGCATCGAGAGTTTAGAGTGTACAGTCTGCGATAACGATTCGTGGAAACGAGATAAACCTTTCGTCCCGCAAGAGGTTTGTATTCTTTTGATTGACACTGACATACCGATTCGAGTCTCGTTTCGGCTTTTTACAAAAAAAAAGAAAAAAAAGAAAAATCGAACGACGATGCATACGTGTGCTCGATTTTATTATTTTCGCAGATGCCATGTAAAGCTGGGAGTTGACGAAAAGATGTTTATAAACGAGTGCTTCAAGAATCGATCCTCGTTTATTTTATAGGATTTATCTCGTATGGAACGTCGTTTCGAGATTCGAATGGAGAATTGGATGGCAGCGGTCGACCGATCTTGTTGGCACGTTGACGAGATAAAATTGGCCGCTTGCGCGCGAGCAAAGAAAGGAAAAGCGGTGCGATTCGGTGCACCGGCCATCGCGATGATTCTCGATAATTAAATGTCAGAAGACTAGAAAGACAGCAAGGGATGACAGTCGATCGAAGGACATTTACACCGTTCTAGTCAGACCGTTTCTTTTTTTTTTTTTTCTTTTTTTTCTTTTTTTTTCTTTTTTTTCTTTTTTTTTCTTTTTTTATTATTCTGTTTCCCTCTTTGTTTCTTTTGTTGCTCAGAATACGCTCGTGTTCTTTTCTCGTGCGATTCTTCCGATCGTAAGGTGTGCCAGACACGCTTGGACTTTATCGATGCTAACGAAGCTGCTTCTTCAGTTTTGCACGAGTCTTTATGAAGGATAAGTAGCGATAATATTATACGAAGCGAATGAAACTGGCAATTTGTCGATACGACGAATCAATATGAACGGAAAAAATGTGCGAAGCGTAGAAAACTTGAATCTCTTAATCAAAGGAAACTATAGAAATTTGCGCAAACGAATGGCATATCAAAATGACATTGGTTGAGAAAATAAATGAAACTATTCGGTATATATTGCGACGCAGCTGTGAGACTATGAGGGCGCGCAATTAATAAAAATTACCGGCTGATTTAATTGGTAGATGCCGCGAATAAAAAACCTTAGGCCGTTCTCGTAGCTTTTTAGCTGAACTTCTCAATTATTTGTTGAAAAATTGAGATGTCCTTGTTGTTTTTCTACAAGATCGTACTCGCAGTTTTCAGGTGGTCAGCGAAACGGTCGCTTTTAACGATTTAGGCGCGTCGATACGTATCAAACGCGTTACTCCTGAGAATTCTCGGTCTATGCAATTCGTGTAATTATCGAGCCAACGACGGTGAGCTAGCGTAAATTAATGGTCCTTGCAATTAGAACGGTGACAGGATTGATTTGGAGATCGAGTCAAGAAATTCGATCAAGACGCTGCGAAGACGTGGTCGGAACAAAATTCGATAATTGGTTTAACAAACGAGTCCTGTTTCTCGAGCAATTTTTACGCTATACCATGGCTAGATATGTATAGTTGAGAAATCGGTTGTTCGAACGCGTGGTTAATTAACGAGGTAATTTGGGGAAATTGATCGAAAAACGTTAATCGTTTACGAACGATCGTCACGATATTTACTGGAATTCTACAGTTTCCATAGGATTTCAAAATATTTATTTCCTCGTAATTACATGCGCTTAGATTTACAGAGTGTCGGTGGTTACGCGTACTAATGCGATCGCATAGGTCACTACCGAGTGTTAATTGCATCGCAGGGGAATGCCAACCTCAAAACCACAGGGAACGCATACCTCGATGCATCGCGCCTGAATTCCTTTCCCACTAAATCGATATTCGACCTTTCGTTTCTGTTTCTGTTTCTGTTTCTATTTCATTCTGGTTCCCGATCGCACTACTGGTCATTTCGTTAACGAGATCGTGTAATCTCTCGTTGCGATGCGTCAGAAACGTAGCATAATCCGTCCACGTTTGTTCGAGAATTTTCATAGGATAGTTTTTTCGAATTAACAGCGATTCCGCTGTTTCTTCTTTCTTGTAATCTGTTTTCGTTCCGCTAGTTCTATGCTGTTCGTCTGAGAAACGTCGAGTCAAGGGGGATGGTAAAGAAAGAAGTCGATCGGAGAAACGAAAGGTTCGAGTAAATTGGAAGCGATCCTTCGTATGCGAGGGGAGACGTCGAACGTCGAGGATATGTTATAACTTTCTAGCGAGCCTATTTTCTGTACGATTCTGCGGAATTGTGCTCAGTGACGCCGCTTATGGTGCAGAATTCGACGCGCACGGAATACAAGGATCGTGATATTAGGGATGATATGTCGACGCGACTATCTCGACGTTTCCTGTTTGCGTTTCACGGCCTTTGTAGCCACCAACGGATCCGTGAAATTTGATTTTTCGAGTTCTGCTGGGTGGCACAGTGTTTGGCGAGTTTCCGGCCGAAAAGGCTCTACACCGATTCGTTTGGATCGTGGGTTTTGAACACGGGCTGCAAAAAGGTAATTTAAAATAAATCGTGACTGACTACTCTTTCGCCGTTCCGGCATGTTTCCACGTCCGAAATTGCTTCTTCTCTCCTTTTCTTCCTGTAATTGAATAAATCTTCAACGGCAAATGCTTCGGATCGATGGATTCGTAAAGTTTGCGGATATAGGTTTTTCGATCGAAATCGAGTTACTGCTCAAAGAAACGATAAAATGAGAAAATCATCGGAAATGGTGATAATTTATCTTCAAGTTTTCGACATCCTTAGAATCTTTAGACCACTTAGAATTCGATGTCTCTTTCTAGTCGAGGGTTAAGGAATTACACAGAGTTTCGCGATACACCTCGAACGAAGATGGATATTTTCTTTACGCAAAGTATGTGTTTTATTGTTTCGTAAATGTCGGAGGAGTATGGGAAGATCTTTCGAATCGAATGCCGAAACACTCTAGGAGTTTCACGTTTCCGTGAAAAAATAATCGAAATCCTTGGATACGGTGGCTCTCTATTTTCTATCCTGTGAATCGTGCTCCCATCCGTGAAGGTAGTCCAAAGATCCGTGTACTTAGACCGGGTCTGGTGCAGGTGCGAGCAGCTGCATACCGCTGTTAGAATGCGCGATCTGCAAAAGCATCGATTTGTACGTCAGTTAACAATTGTTGGGATACTATCGACAACTTTGAATTTCGGTGCGGTTCAAACTTTCAAACGCGTTTCCTCGAATCGTTTCATAAATTGCTCGGTTGTACTCGTTCGAGTCACGATCGCTCCGTTTCGAAGTTATTGGAAAAATTAACACCGACCGATAACAAGTGGGAAAAATTCGCTTGCCTCTGCGCGGAAAATGTAACCGGTAACTAGACGATATTGGACGCGATAAGCGAAACGCAATTTATTTTCGGCTTTAGAATAGATTCGAGAGTCGAACCAAGTATCGACGAAAGGCTGAGGGTTGCTCTCTATCGTTGTTGTTTCGTATCTCGTTACGAAAACGTTCGAGCCAGTTTCGATTTGTTTCTACCCGAATGTTCCCTGCGTTAAGGAAGTTGAAAAGTACGATAAACGAATTCTTTCCTTTGATAACTTAACTTCCCTTTTGGTCGAGCTTAAAATCGGTGAGCATCGCAATATAAATTACATCTAAATCGCGTTAGTCGCGAACAGGATGGAGCTGTCTCCGTTTCGAAGATAAAAGTGAAGAAACGAATAGAATTTAAAAGCGAATTCGGTTGGAGGGTTCGACCGTGCGAAGGAAGGAACAGGGGTAACGAGGAGTAGAATATTACCTGCTGTTTCGGTTGCTTGTACGACTTCCTGGCGTAGACTTTCAGAACTCTGCAGTTGCACGCGACGGACAGCGCTACAGCTAGTCCCTGTCCCAATCGGTCGATGGACCAGCCGTGCAAAAAAGTGAAACGTTCCAAGTAATTAACACGAGTTAACTATCAGGAAACGAAAACGAGTTGGTCATATTTGATATGCGATATTTTGCGTTTTCGATACAAATTAATTTCTAGTAGAATCGAAATGCAAATTTTAAACTGTACTTCTTCCAAGGACGAGTTTTCGAATCTTATTCGAAAAGACACAAATCTCCCGGGAAAATAGAATAAATCCGCAAACTGCGTAGGAATGGAAAACATTTTGAGCGTTGTTGGGTTGATCGTCGAACAAAAACCGAGGCACCGAGACAAGTCGGATCGATTATGAATCGCGCGGCGACATGTATGTACATCGTCGACGCGCGTCTCAGGAGACCGATAGAAAAGAACGGAAAAGAAAAATCAGAAAATCGTGGAAAATAGTTTATTAAGAAGAGGAAAAGGAGCGTAACTAACTGCTTCGTTCGATACGTTTCAAGAATCGTTCGCTCGAATTACTTTATTGTTCGCTAAAGTATCCGATAGTTGGCAAGTTCCCCCTTACATTCGATCCCTTGATAGATATAGCGAAACTTTTATTCAGCAAATAAATACATTGTCCCAATAGAATATTAGATACTTATGTTATACTTTAATCTACGAGACGGTTAGGTCGTCGTCGTTGTCGTTAAAATTGTTTCACAGAATATCTATCCACGTAACCGAACAACAACCATGAAATTTGTTGGTAGCAATCTTTTCAACGAGACGTTAGAACTTGATTTTTATTCCATTTTATTTCTTGTACCGTTGCGTGAAATTTGCAAATAAAAAATGTTACGAAGAAGAGGCGAGATTTGGTTCGTTATGAAAATTTTATGGTTCCGCCTTTACGAGCTCTCCTCGGGGCTTCTTTGCGCTTTTACCCCGGGAACGGGGACGCGAACACAGTAATAGCAACAGCAACAGCAACTGTCCCTTTCGAGCATGAGATTCAAGTAGTGGCATCTGCTTCGTTTCGCATGAATAATTCGCTTTCGTTATGGTATAGATGTTTCGCGCTTGCCCTGAACTTGGTTTGCCCCAATTTTCAAGCATCTTTCTCCAATGTTTAAAAGCATTCTCTTTGACAAATTGCCTTAAGTAAACGTGCTTCGAACCATCTAACGATGATACGTCTACATCTTAAAGCATACAAATCTTTTACAACGAAATAACAGCCATTCCAATTTCTGGATAACTTGTTACCAAACATTTTCAACATTTTCAACATATTTCCATGCAATCTTTTCAGAAATTAATTCGAAAATTAATTCGAAAATTAATTTGAAAATTAATTGAAATTGATTCAGTCTACCGTGTTCAACATATTGAATTATTAAGTTATTAAAAAGATTATTGTTTACCGAACGATCTTACGATGCGACGATGCGAGAGATTGTCCGGAGGTGTTAAAAAACCGATAAAATATCATATCAAGGAGAAGAAGGTGGAAGAAAAGAATAAAAAAAAAAGTAAGAAAAAAAATAACCAAGGTGAAGAGAATTGAATAATTGATTGGAAAAAAATATATGGAAAAAGAGCAACGGTTTTTCAACGTTCGATCGTACTTTTATGAAAAAAATCTGTTTACATCGAGGGTATATGCTGGACATTTCAACCGTCCGCGCAAAGGAAACCTCGTCGAAAAGCTGTTTACGACTCAACTCGAATGTCTGTCGAAGGAAACAGCCGCTGGCGAGTTTCCGTTTTGTCGAGAAATCGAGTTCTCGTGTTAGCAGTTTATTGCACGATAACGTGCTTTAGTTTTCAAACATTCGATTGCTTCCGTTCTGTCCAAATTATATAGAATACAGACCAACGATCGCGATTACGGTAACCGTCAAAATTAAAGTCAAACACTTTTCTCTCACAGGATACTTCGGTTAGAAACGTTTAGTTACTTCTTTTAACATTATCATTTTTGTCGCGGCATCGACAACAGTGTTGCGTTGAAATACTAAATATTTTCGAGTAATATTTCGAAGCTTCGCGCAATTTTCGTGAAAATTCGGTTAGCGGCTCGTAATTTTAATTTCCGGTGTTGGAGATTCGATTTATTAATTTCCTTTTTCCCTTCCATTTTTTTTTCTTTCTTTCTTTCAATTAAATAAAATGGACATTCGTGTAATAAAACATGAAAGTGGTTATGTATTAGGTAGTAATTTTTTTTTTTTTTTTTACCTGCAGAGAATGTCCGGTACAGAATACGACCCAGAGGAAAGGGACTTTCCATACCCTGGACGCGACACCGCACCCAGCGACTAGACCCACTATTATACATACTTTTAAAAATAGAATCATTTGCAATGCTCTTCTTCTTTTCATTTTTTCGCGTTGCTTGATTTCCAGTTGCATGCTGCAAGTGTATCTGGGAAAAGAGAAATACAAAATTGTCTCAAAGAAAGCTCGACGATTAGAAAATTTCGTTCGATTCAAATTACTAGGGGCAAGGGTTGAAATTTACGATAAAATTTCTCTCGGTTAAGGACGATACGTTTATACGCGTGAACGTTTGGCACGTTTATCGGGTCGATTCGGAAATCGGTGAAAAGTCTGCTGAAAGATTAACGATAAATCAGTTCGGCATGATACTCGATTTGTTCTCCACTGAATTATTCACAGTCGCTCGATGGAAATCGAACAAACTCTCGAGCGACCCGTAACCAATTAATACGCATCGTGTTATTTTTTTACCATTTATCTTTCGATTCCATGTTTTTTCTCGTTGTAGATTTATTTAAGAGTGGGACATAAATTTAGCGAAAAGCAATTCCAATATACCTGGACACGATCGCAGCTTTAATTAGATAGTAGCCCGCGGAAAGAAGCAGGAGGACGACTGGTAAACCGTACGCATAAACTGTTGCCTTCTTTCCTAGAAACCTGCAAATTACAAATTATAAATTACAAGTTACAAACGTCGAACGTTTTAATCGCGTTAAATTAATTTAACGCGATTATAATTGTGTTACATTTCGCGGAATGCTTGGGAAAGTTCGGTAGCTGTAAGAGCGAAACTTGAGTACCATCGCGTTTTCAGTTTCCGTTGGTTGAAGACGAGAAAAGTGAGAGATGACGGGATAGAAGATAAAATGAAACTACGAATGCACAGAATCTCAAGTTTTGTCTTTAAAATTTTGCCGCGCACCCATGTTATAGAGCAATAAGGTAAAAAAGACATGTTTCGAAATATGGATCCAACTCGATTAAAAATATTGCTAAAAATTACAAGTAAGATAGGACTTTTCATTCAACGTATCTATTTTCTTTCAGCTTTTAATTTATCTGCAGCCTATTTGTACAAAGGCGGTCATTGCTGTTTCATCGTATATCGTTAAAAATGTGATTAAAAAAAGTATACTCGTAAGTTCGGTTAGTTTTAACGATATAAAAGTGAAATTGAAGTAGCAAGTATCAGCTTTGACGACGAACCGCACGAAAGTTGCGGTATTTTCTTTCAAAGCTTTTACAAAGGAACACGAATTTTTTTAGGTGGCAATAACGATCGTGCCGCAAAATGTAAAGATTACATCGGAGAGAAAAGCTTGGGTGTTCGCTGTACCAGCGAAACGAAGCGCGAAAGGTGGGTGGGGGAGGGGGGCGTTGGATTTTTACCAAAAGAGCGTAGTCAAATTTTGATTTCGCTCGATGGTTATTTTATTGCGAAAAATGTTGTTCGCGTTCAACGTCGCGTCGATGTTGTTTCGGTCGCAATTTTTCATTTACGTTTAGGCAGTGGCTATTAGGTTTTAAGGTTACGTAGATAGAGAGCGTGAGCAATCGTCGACACACGGCATTTAAAATTACACCAGTGTTCCTCGATTCGTTATTTTTTTTCTCTCCCTAGCTTCTTTTTCGCGATCGACAAAATTTTTCATCAACGTTGCGTGCGTTCGAATAATTTGTAACCAGCGTCAGAGGTTTCTATTTTAAAAATTAAAATGCAGATAGAAAATTATAGGGGAAAAAAGGAGAAAAGAGAAAAGTGGAAATTTGCCAGCAATTGAAGGGTGTAAGATCCGTGGTGTTCCAAATGTCGGTCGCCTCGCGTATCTGTAGAAACGTGGCAACGACAAGGTTGAGAAAAGGAGCACCCCAGGCGAAGAGGCTGTATTTGAGGTAGGTCGGCGGATCATCACGGCGTGGAATCGAGGCGACGGTCGCGTAAAGATGATGACACATCGCAGCCAGCCAACAAACCACCGTCATCCGAAGGTACTGCAAGCTCAACCCTAGGGAAATGCACAGCTCCGAGTCCTGTGAACATCCAGATAATTCTGTCCTCGCTCATCACTTTTTTCTTTTTCCTATTTTTCCTATTTTTCCTACTTTTCCTATTTTCCATTTTCAATTTTCCATGCTGACGTTTCTTGGAAAATTTTACAACTTTGCGTATGTTTTTTTCGCCAATTCCAGCACTGGGTAATATTCCGTTTCAAACAATCATCGAGTCGCTTGTTTAAACGATTCATTAACACGATTTATACTTTGTTTCTTTTTGTTCTCTCGAAAGTTCTGCATTTTCTCGCTCCTTCGTTTAATTCTCTGACAAAACGAGTTTCACGGCTTATAAATCGAACCGTTGTTAAAAGGAATCCTGTTTTTTATTCATCTATAAGCAAAGGTTGATCATTTTGTAATTTGTCAGAGAATGCTCTGAGAGAGGATTCGAATCGCTTAGTAATCGACTCGTGAGAAATCAATTTCCAAGCTGATTCGGGTTAGGGTGTAGCAGAGAATCAGTCCAATAAACTACATACTACACACTATGTACTACGTACTACGTACTACGTACTACATACTACATACTACATACTACATACTACATACTATATACTACGTAAAGCATATATGTATAGTAGCTGAAAAAAATCAAGCAATATTTTCTTCAACGAGTTGCAGCCCATTGGGACATTTCCGGAATCCGTTTTGGTTCCGTATCCTCGTTCTTAAGAGACCCTTCTAACGAGAGACCTGCTCGTATCAAACTACATCTACTTCTAAACATACCAACACTTCTGATTTACAAAACAGAATCTCGTCTTCCACGTTTCTTGGTTATTTAGCATTTTTCGAAAAGCTAGATCGTTTAAACTTTTTCACTCGTAAAATTTTTGCAACACTGCTGCGAAACATTCGTCGAACTTACTTTTAAATCATTTCTATTTCATACCTGATCGACTTATCGATTAAAAAGCAATTGCATCGGGAGGATCGATTACGCGGTATCTGTAACATAGGTGAAAGCAAACAGGAATATCGAAGGCAGCAGAGCCTCGCGATATCCTCGCGATGTGTCTCATCTGTCTCTGATTAAACAAGCTGCAACGTTGCCAAGGTGGTGTTATTCCAATACCACCGGTTACAGCTTGTATTCGGATACCTCGGAGATCTCGGAGATCTCGGAGATTTCGAAGATTTCGGAGATGGTATTGGTGTAACTAACGGCGTGACTAGGATATATGGATGTTGTAAATTTAACTTTGCGCATTTCGGTAGAGATCTGGTAATTTTTAAAGAAGAAGAAGAAGAACGGAGAGGTTCGGAAATTTTTAATTTTAGAAAAATTATTTTTCATCGGAATTGTAAAAACGAGGAAACAGCAAAGAAGTACGACGAATCGAATCCAGTTGGACCGTTGCTATGTATAAGGTACAAGGTGAAATTAGGTACGCATAGCGGCTATGCATCGCGGAAGACTCGTAGTCGGCCGGATATTGAGTGTCAATATTCGAGAGCAGTTTGTGCAATATCCAGTGAACAGTTCTGAAACACGACTACCCTCTATTCTGGACGTCCTTCGAACATTAATATTCCGAGAAACTGCGATGCGAGAATATTTTCGTTTTCATCTTTAGCGAGATCGTTGAGATCGTTGGCGCCACGCGATACGATCTTCCGGTAAACTGTCGTATACATATTTGCGTATTTTCTTCACGGAGATCACGTTCTTTTAATTAAATTCAAAAGCGAGAAACTACGAGAACTACGTTATTTTCAACGTCGTTTCAAGAATTTCTCATTACCAATTCGTAATTGCACACGATAGCGTTATTTGAGCGTTCAATTGTGGCTAGAGCGTGTAACGTACGTTTAGTTTAGTCGGTAATAATTCTCGCGATCGTCTGGAGTAAAAGGAACGCGAGTCGTGAAAAATAACATTGCGCGAAACATTGACGACAACACACGCTTAATCGGT
>SMSQ01022602.1:64305-75919 GCA_019453375.1 Ctenoplectra terminalis | reverse complement strand
AAGGGTGGTGAAATATAATTTTGAGTAACGATAGCTAATACCACAGCTATTGATGATTAAAGTATACTTTCTTGTACCAAAGAAACCAAAATGGAATATATCGAGGAACACATGATGCAAAGGAGGCAAACCTTTATACATATTTTTAAAATCGTAGAAAATTCCCGAAAAAGTGCCAAATTTATAGAATTTCTATGAGAAACAACGAATGGGTCATTTTGATCGCTATTGGTAGTTCTATAAGTGTTAATTAATGAGAGAATCTTTCGAACATGAACAAAGTAGTACCGCGAAAACCGATTAGGTGTCCAATTTTACTTTCTCTGTCAATGTATAATTTATCGAAACAATTACTCACCACATGGATGCCCTCCGCGTCCCTCCTGAGATCACCGCTCCTTTGGCCAGCCGTGACAGCGGCGCTCAAATGATTATAGTGATGTTGATGCAACGTGTTGAGCGTCTGCGTGTACGGATCGCCGACGAGGTAATCGAGATGTTGGGGCTGGCCAAGGCCCGGATGTTGAGGACTCGCCGGCGCGTGGTGATGCGAGGGAAACGGGGGTGGAAAATACGGTGGTTGAAAATCGGAGGCGGTGGGCAACGACGCGCCCCCGTGATGGGGCATCCCGCTGCCGTTTCCATTGCCTCTGTGACCGTGGTGATGGGCGCCGGAATACGGCGAGGAATTTCCACCGCCCAGCGAGGAAATACCCCCGTGACCAGTTAAACGGTCCTGTTAACAGAAAACAATGATTCGTTAATATTTTATCATACATTTATTATTTTATTGTTCGTTTTTGTGGTATTCGGTAAAATGGGACAAGATCGAAGGACACGTTTCGCGAGCAGCTTTGATTATTCCGGAGCGGTTTTCAGAGTGATCCAATTTTTTGTAGCTTTATACGCTTCAAAGAACGATGGAATATTTACTTGACCTGGAATGTAGGATTAGAAAGAATTTTCTTGTGTCTTAATATTTTACGTCAAACATCCTTAGGGGATCGTTGATGCGATGTTTAAATTTCATTTTTCTAACTATCCTTTGAGCCTTTCGGAAAAAATGTTCTAAAAAGCTTCCACGTTCGAGATAACCGAATTTTATAACGCGTAACATGCAACGCGGGTGTATGCATAACTCTTTAGAATTAAGAAAAGGTTTATCCTTTGAAAATTTAAAGCTAAAAAATTTACTCGTTTCACCTATCTTCGTTCATTGCGTATCAATTATTTTCAATGATGCATTATAAACGTCCGTTCTATGGTTTCTAGTGATACAGCTCCGACATTATAGTGTCTTTCGTGGTCGGCGTTAGTGCTTGCAAAAATTCTATACAATCGAGTCGCATTTAGCGTTGCACGTTCGTGCAAGCCTATCCGTATCAATCTGATTGTAGCTAAATGGAAGGTACATTGTCCGTGTTTTAAATCAAATTTTCCACCCCGTCGTCGTCATAATACAATTCAGAATCTATCTCTGCCATGATTATGCGTAATCGTATCCGGAGCGCGGCCTCACGCGTCGAATCGCGGCACACGAAAAAGAAAGGAGAAAAATAAAAAGTAATAACCATAATAAACGCGGGCAGGGGATACGTTGTTCGTCGATACACGTTCGTTGTCGAGCGTAACTTTCGCCGCTATTAAAAAATTGCCGGCCACCGGTAATTGCGGTGACTAATGTACGCTGGCTTCGAGAGAGAAGAAAATGGAAGAAAAAATCGTGCCAGCCACGCTGGAGGTCTGCCATTACTATAAACGACGAGTATATGGGACAGTGGCGCTTATTCGCCGAAGGTGGTGAACATAAACGCGGATAAATACTATGCAAATCTTCTTGCGAGCAGCACAACGCAAATAGCTTACGGGCAGAATGTAGGTGTGCCGCAGATCTTTCCCGAGAAAATCGTATTAAAGTTGAACAAGCGACACCGGCCACCAACCACTCGATAACGCGATAAGGTGTTATTAGAAATGATAAGCGACCGCGAACAAACTCACAGCTGAACCGTGGCTCGCTTGTACTCTCAGAGACTCATAAATCGATCGCAATTTTCCTTATTCTCCTTCAATCTTCGGTGGTTTATCGCACATCGAACGATAACCGACGAGATTGATACAGAAATTTATTCCAAATTGCTTGAACAGTCATAGGGGAATGAGAAATAAGTTTTTAAGCTTGTTATGGTCTTCTACGTTTCTCGATCTAATGGTGCTCTCGTTTCTTTAACCTTTGATCTTTCGCAAAGCAATGTAATTTGAAAGTTACGTATCTCTGTGTATATACTTTGTAAATTTTATTTCACTCGCTTATCACTCTATTGTATTTTATTGGCGCATTATTGNTTACGTATCTCTGTGTATATACTTTGTAAATTTTATTTCACTCGCTTATCACTCTATTGTATTTTATTGGCGCATTATTGTAACAAAGATTTCTAGTTTCTATCGTGGTTAAATTAAATATTGGTTGCAGAGTGATAAGTAAATTTTGTAATTTTAGTATAATAAATATGTGTATGTTACATATGTTAAATAATATTTGGTTTAATCTTGCATGGAGACATAGTCGCCCCAATAATAGAAGTATTTTAATTTCGGGAAAAATAATAAAAATAATATTTTTAGCATAGAATTGAAACGAGAAGGTACACATACCGAGAACTATCTATTTTATATTTTTCTAAAAATTAGAGAATTGTTTAACGAAAGAGGAACACGAATAAATCGAAAATGACTTAAGGGTTGTAGCATGATTAGCTACCCAAAAGGAGATGGAGTTAATTTCGAGCACGTTTTACAGTTCTAAATTAAATTAAATTAATTTTTGGTAGCCTGATAATATAATTAAGCAAAAGAAAATTGATTTCTGTCTCGTATTGTAATATCTGTTAGGAAAGTGTGCTCATATTGGAACTGGCACGATAGAAAGAATTAGATAACTTCGGAATTAGGATAATAGAAAGATAGAAGCTTCCGGTACCTCGTAAAGAGGATAAAATTATAGTGTTTGAACGTTATTATAGAAAGTTTATAAGTCCCCTATAATCGCTTTACATTGTCATTAAGTGGACTTAGGATTTTTATTTGAAAATAACTATCGTCTATGTTCGATTATTAACGTTATCCTGTATTGTTTTCGATTTCATTTAGAAATCTTTCTAATTTTGTTCTAACGGTGTTGTAAAATTTAGATAACCATCTCTGTTTAAAAGGCTAGCTAGATCGGAGTCTCTATGAACTATCGATTGTATGAAATATCAGTCGCAAATCGCAAGATCATCGAAGCAAATTGCTGAGCTGTGATTAAGCATGTTTCACCTTTGAAATTGTAGTGAATTGTATGCATAAGCGGACTTTTTGGTCGGCATAATTGGTAGGTACGAAGTGGAAGAAAATATTATTACACGATTATTAGTAGACAAATATCGATTAACAATTTAACTGTCGAGTACAACTTAAAATGTTACAAAAAAATGGCATAATCTACGCAACTAAACAACTGTTTTATAAATTCCTCGTACGTTACAGAGATTATATGTTCAGCAAAATTTCTAATTTTTCAAACATTAAATAAATTTTAGGATATTAATATTTAAAGACAAAAAATTCTTCTCAATTACGTTTACGTTAATTACATCTTAGAATGTTTTAAAACATCTTAAAACATCTTAGAATATCTTCTACGCCATAAAATTAAAGTTAAACAGTATGGAATAGAGCAGACACCCCTTATTTCCAGAATTATAACGCCTTCACGCGAGTCACGAAATTTTTCGTACGATGAAAACGGAACTTAATCTGGTCCACGTGATCTTTCGATGGAACGATTACACGGTATTACTCAGGTAGATAGTATCAGCCGGTGATTTATCTGGATATCGGCGGAAAGGCTTTGTATCGACACTATGCCGGTGCAAGCCATTAGGTTTCTGTTCCCGTGATACGATCTCCAACATCTTTATAAGCCGCGAAAGGGCCAACAAGTACCTTTTTCTCCATTCGTGCGACGGTCTTCCTGTTAATGTCACGCGTCGGTTCTAATTATGAAAGATAATTTAGGGATGGGCGCCGTTCGTGGCTGAATTGAACTTTACGTTATCGGTAGCGTGTCGGAAAAGTAAACTTGAAATAACTCTTATATTTATTTTTTATTTATATGGATTCTGAATTTTTATAAATTAAATTATGAATTCATTTAGAAAGTTCGTTGAGATTTGTTCGGACACAAAATCATTGACAATTTTTTATCCTTAATTGAATAGTTTTTGTGCTCTGTTGTAAACTTAGAAAGTAAAATTCGTTAATATTAAACGATCATGTTTCTATTTTTACATTAAGCTTGAAATTTGTATTAGTTATGTCAGTCTGCCAGGTGTTACCTTCTATGTTAATTAATTAACCTGCCTGTCCACGTCAGAGTTGCTTTATGAGATAAATTAATTACTTTCCTTTCGATTGTAACATAAATCCCACTCATGTTTCTCTTTTACGCCCGATGAAGCATACTTTACCGATTACTATTCATTTAAGCGGTATATTTATTCTTAAACAAATATTTCTTCTTTTTTTTTTAATATTTGATACATTATCTCGCATAAAAGAAAGGGAGAATAAGATACGCAAATTGCAAAGAGGAAAACACGATGGAAAGAAAATGGCATCGGGTACGGAGAAGCACAGGGTTACAAATATCGTCAGCTCTTTTTGATGCTTTGTCGATACGATTTAATTTACCATACTTTACACAGTGAACGTGTAAATAAAATAATCAACACTGGAACTACCGATTATAAAGCACTGTTATCGTATATTACATACCAACGGAAACAAAGGATACATAAAAAAAATACATATTATCCCTCTATGGGACCGTGTGACTTAAAAGTTACAAACTGATGTATCTATATTTTAAAAAATTAATTTTCTTTAGTTATCACTGCGCTATTAAATTTGATTACTGTATTACTGTAGCGACACCATCATCTATCTACGGTAATTATTAGTTCATTTCAAATCAAAGTGAAAAACTGTGATCAATCGTAATTTTTTCTCCAATAACCAAACAAAATTCGGGCTATGGAGGGTTAAAAAAGGAACGAATCTTCCAAATATTTTACAGAAAATCACTACAAAACCTCCAAAAAGGTACCACGGTAAATCTATAAAACTTCTGTAAGAAATTACGGATTGGTCATTTTGACCATTTTTTTATACTTTCAGTCTTACACACGAACTGAATAAAAAACCTGCTCAGCATACCGATTTCATCCTCAACGATCTTACAAGAAAATGTTAGAACGTTCGAGGTCAAGTGCACAACGACCGCCGTTCAGGGTGTAAAATCGCGACGTAACAGGAAGAATTCGATTATCGAGAAGGCTACTCATAACGGCATTTAACGATGGTCAGCCGAAAATTGAACGAAAAGGTCCGTTATAGAAGGGAACTCTCGCTTGGCCAAACACGTAACTCCTAATCTGTCCGATACCGGGCGTGTAACGAGACAAAATTCAGCTTTGTCGCTTTCCACGGTCGCTTTCCAAATCGGTATTTCGAAATGAACATCGGTAGAGAGGGCCAGGGTCGTTGCGTCGTACACGTTTATTCGGTACGAAATATTTGTCATCGTTTAACGAGCCGCGTCGTTACGAACCAGTGGAAGAGAGTACCGTTTCTTTTTTCGACGCCAAAGGGAGCCCATTAAGGCGTATTTCAATTTGCAGTAATGTTTGTTACTCGATCATTATAGGTACGACTTTCACGTGTCGGGGCCATGCCGAAACGGACGCGCGCTTCCAATTTCTCTCGTAGTTAAATCTCTGATTTGAATTTATCGGCCTGTTAATTTTTAGGATTTAAATAAGACCACTGAGAACATGGTTAAGCCCGTTTAGCTGTCGTTTATACCTTCGTTTATACGTGTTTGATCGTCGTCGTCGTTTTTTTTTTATGTTCATCGAAGATATAAAAAAGTGCCATTTTTAAGGATTCTCCTTTGGTCACTGTGGAACACTGTATTTAACGCTGCAGGTACCAGCGATTGAAGTATACTTATTTGTACCAAAAACAGAAATTAAGTATGTATGAAAAAATACAGTGTGCAAAGGAGACAGATCTTTATCGATGGTTTTAAAAAAATGAACGAAAAGTCTGCAAAGTCTCGCGGTGAATTTATGAAATTTTTATACGAAACTACACACTTGACTCCTTTTGTAATTCCAGCGTTAATCGTGATTTCGATGATACGTTTCGCGTACTGGAGAACAGGAAGCGAGAATGCAGAAACGTAATCACGGAAACTATTCAATGAAATAGAAAATTTACGATTTAGTGGTGAATCGAATCTGTAAGTGCAGTATTATGCAGATTACAGCCAACGAATACGTGGAAAATGTAAATCGTTTCTTATCGAGCAGCGGAAGAAACGGTAATTATATCGGTAGAAAATTACAGCGATACTAATAGGCTTAAAAAAAATAGTAGCAATGATAATACTGCGGGTACTGTTTATTTCTCAACAATTACACGGGGTTTAACTTGAGCTCCAAATGGCAACGATGCTCTAAATCGTGTCTTTTGAAAGTCGAAAAATCATTCTATCGGCTCTACATTGACACGCTCTCGCCGAAGATCGATCGAGGCGAAGAATTTAATTTAAGAAGCGAGGAACTATGTAGATCGGAAAGGGGGAAAAAAAATGCTGATCGTTTAATAACGAGTTCGATCTAAACAATCTGGCACAATACGGGCACAAAATTTCGAACCGAGAACAACCTGCAAGCGTTCGATTCGTTTCACAAGACGCATAGCCGAACTTTCCAGCTGAGATCGCTATTGATAACGCCGAGAGAAATCGTCCTTCTTACCACATATGACAAGTAGACAATTAATAACCAATAAGTCGGTCCCGTGTCGAAATCGACAGATCGTAGATTATGAATAAATAACTAGGAAAGAAATTAACCGTGTCGAACGTTCGCTAGAGCTGTGAGCATTTTTTATTCGGCGTATCATGGTTAACGCGTTCCACGCTAAGGGAGTAGTAAACGTTCTGGTAGAAATTTGAATTGGAAGATTGTATTAGAACATTTGATCGAAGAAAGTAACAGTAGTAAATTAATTAGAATAAAAGTAGTAACGACAAATGAATTAAAAAAGAACGTTAAAGGTAAATTACTTAGAAAAGAATAATAACTAAGGATTTTTATAGAAATTCATCGTCTTGAGAATGTGTCCGATGGGAAATTATTTTATCCACCAGGTATAATGAATAACGCTATAATTTAAATATTTTATATATTTTTTTATATTATATGCATTTTAAGCAATTTTGTACCTTTAAATTTCCTAGAAATATATAAAAAATTCGCAGTTTAATAAAAATTGTGTACCTTGATTTTTCTCTACGCTAATGCTATTTGAACATTCTAACAAATATATTTACTCCTCCAATGAAAGTATTTTCTTCTGCCGACAATCACCGAGCTGTCGATGATCCACGTGGTACGGAACGTGTTAACACAGAAATTTAAGCGTATAAACGAACAGAAATATTTGTAATTAAATTGAACAGAGGTTGTATATTGACATAAGTGATAGATCACAGACATGTACCGTTCATTGCTAAATTTCTTACTTGAGTTTAACGACGTTGATTGAATTGTAGATGAAGTATACGTTTTCCGATCGTGATTATGAAAGAAGTTTGTAGTATTTCATGGATTATTTTCTGCGTATTACCGAAGGTATATTTTACAGCGTAACTTCTTGGAAATTCGAGTTACGAAGATGAATTATATTCCCATATGTTATTGACACGTAGAAACATAAACGTAATCATTGCATGAGTAATGCTTCTAAGAAATGTAGCTCAAGGATCCTCTTTCTCTTCGAGTAATCGAATTGGGCATAAATTTCATTACAAAACTAATGACTGCAAAGACAACTTAAATGTGTACTTAATCGTAGATAAACAGATGATTAATCGCAAACTTGTACACTTTCGTAACTTTGATTTCACAATCTGCACAACCAGTACAACATTTTGTACTTTAAAAATCTTAATTTTACTCTCGACGTTAATAATCATACGAATAATTGCTTAAAAATTATTAAAAGGTAACAATTATATTTAAGAAAAAATAAAATCTCGCTCAACTTAAAAGTTTTCTTTGGATATAGCTTCTGATTTAATCTTATTAACGTTTAGTTCTATTTGAATCAACCTTCAATTTACAACAATTTGCGACAACTTTTTGATCCTGAAAACCACACAATAAAGTGTTTCGAGCGTAAAAAATGAATCGAAAGCAGTGGCTCATAGAATTAAAAATGGAAACACACCTCGACCTCGATCACCGTGGTCATGTCAACGTGCGGCGCGTAACAGAGCGCCAGCTTGTCCGCTGTCGGCGCTTCCGTTCGCGGCGGAAACATCCCTAGGATCTCCAGTTTGCCGGTTCCGCTGTAAGATCCGTCACAATCACACGGTCGCGCTTCTCGATCACTCTCGCCCACTATTTCCTCCCGCACATCACACAAACACGATCCTGTGTCATTCGTGCATCACTTCGCGACGATTCTCGTTCCTCGACGAACGCACTGTACACTTTGATCTATCACTGTCGGCCTCCTCGAACCGTACAACTATGTCTCCCGTTTCATCGAAAGGCGAGACGGTGTGCACCAGGCTCCGAAAACAAGTTGAACGGAAACGATAAACTGTACAAAAACACGCAACGCAACTGTGTTCTCTTCATTACTTGAACAGTATCGGGAATGTTTCGAGAGATCGAGCGTATCGAGTCGGTGAACTAAACATCCAGAAGGAAGAAGAAACGAAATTCGATCGGACAGCAGCGAACGTAACGGATCATCTCGTTCCTGGTTTCACGAGAGAAACGAGCGAAACCAAAGAGCGATAAATAATTCCAAATTGGAAGCACCCACGGCCGCGGATTTATCGAGCAACCAGCCTGTCGATGGCATCAACCTCCGAGTACTCGTTGCCCGTCGCACGCGCAACGAGGGATCGGACGCGCGCAAATCCGAACATCGTCTCTCGAAGATCGTTCGCGCATCGAGGGTCTCATGGATACATTCGACCACTGTGTAATTGATCAACGATACTCTCGCAAAGCGCCGCGTCGCGAGAAGAAATTGAAATAAAAAAAAAAAAAGGAAAAAAAAAAAGGAGAAAATCTCGAGTAAAGTCAGAGTCCGCGAAGGCGACCAAAGACAATGATAAAAGTCAAAGATCACCGATCGAAAAAAAAAGCGATCCGACCGATCGAAGGATCGCAGGCTCGTGGTTTCGCTTGATCAAGGCGAGCCGGTGCGCAAGAAGAGAACAGCTGATCGGCTGATCGAGCGTCGTGTTGCGGCCGACCGACTGAACAACGGGGACGACGGTGAGCCTTACGAAAGTATAGCTAACAGCCGTGTGCCAGCACGACGAGAACGAAATGGGAGGTGGTACGGTGTGCTCTTACCGAGAGCTACTACTACTACTACTACTATAACACCACCGGCAGCCACCACCACCGGCGAACACCACCACCAGGGAGACGGGCGTCGTCGTCGGCAGCTGCACCACCACCACCACCACCGCCGCCTTAAGAATTCTGCCCTACCAGACCCGACCGTGAGCGCGGATGATAGGAGAACGGCGAGGAGAGGCTCTCGTTTGTGCACGCGTACAGACGACGACCGAAATTTCGCCCGAGGATACGAGCCACCACGTGCAACTACTCCTAGAGCTGCCCCACCAGCCGATCGAGCGGCCACGATTCACGAGGGGACGTCCCATGATCGAGCGAATAGGAGAGATACCCCACGGGCTCGCGCGACGCTCGCCGACGCTCGCCGACAGGGCAGGCGAACCTTCGCGTCGGCTACCATCGGGAGGAACCTTAGGGTGGTTTGTTTAGGGTGTTTTTCTTATTCTTGCGCGGAAGTGATGTGATTTAAGTGTGCGGAAATTTCTTTTTGTTTTCGGTTTTAAGTGTTGCTCCAGGAAGGTGTGAATGGAGGGTTTGAGGGGGTAGTTTGAGCGGGGGTTGGATTTTGTTGGGGAAATAGGTGTTGGGAGCTTTTCAATTTTCTTTTTTTTTTTTTGTGGGAAATTGAGGATTGTAAAATGTAGAATTGTAACGATTTTAAGGTGGTAATTGTTTATAGGTGGATTTCTTTAGTATTTTATTGGTTCGTTGGCGAATATTGTATTATTTGCGAGTATTATTTGAAGATTAAAAGGTGGTGTAGGGTTAATTGATTATTAAACGTACTGTTACTTAAATTGATCATGGAACAAGTTATTGTAACAAAGTTGTTACACTTTGTTTTTCTCGTTGTATGAAATTTGAAGTTAATGTAGAATTTTATGAATGTTCATAGAAACGATGGTTTTATTTGTTTAGATTATTGTTCCTTAGTTGATCAAAACTTCGATAAATTCTGTTTATTTAGAACGTGAAGCTTAGAGTAATTATTTGATTAACGATTTCGTGGATGTTTCAGAAGTGTACGATAGAGAATTTTTTTAATTTTCTAGTACGATACTACTTATTACAAAACTGTTCATGATATAATAAATCAACTGCTTAAAGAAACTACAAATTACACCAGTTAATCAACTAGTAACGGAACATAAGATCACCCTTTTTGCTACTAAAGATATAAAGGAATAATTAAGGTAAAAGTAATTAGTTTCGCGCAGCGAAGAAACGGTGGGAGGTTAGTTTGTGTCAAAAGTTTTCGTTCTTCGGGTTAATCAATCTTTTCTGTATTTTTCCCTATTATATTAAGAATTAATGAAACGCTTCCTTATTACTCCTGTTGATTAAATGAAATTATTCTGAAATATAGGAAAATTTTTTTTCGAAAACCGAAGCAAGTTTCTGTTTATTGCACTGACATTAAACAGACGCAAACATTAAATTTCTATCTTGATGGTGTTATAATTATCTGAATTATCAGATGGAAAAAAAATTAAATGGATATTCGTTCAGACTTCTGCCAGAGAATAAGATGAAATAAAAGGTGTTCTAATTAGAATACCATCTATGCGCAACGAGGAAGCGTCTTGAATCTAAATTAAAGAATAAGAAAAACGATTAACAGGACTTTTTAATTAGTATTATAAAATTGTAGGCATCTAGAAATGTAACATGCAAGTTATCTGATCGTACCTCATAATATTCCGCAATACATTCATGTCTAAAATGTCTAATCGTGTTCACTGTCCTGTCCATAAAATGTATCGAGATAATAGCTTGTACAACAAGCATTTAAAACACTAGATTATTCTTTATAGACAGCTGCAGAGTGAGGTACCGATAAGTTTGAAATGTTTCACGTAAGTTATAAAGTTGGGTTTAGAAGAAATGTGAGGCAGATTAATTATTTTGTGTATACGATATTTTACAAACTACAGTATCATACACTTCTGTCTTCTTTACAAATTAAAGCACTAAACGTTACTTAAATATATCCATTTTTAAGATAAACGGTATGAACAACCAGAACTTTCTTGTAACGAAAGAAATAGAAAACTGTATTATAACTGTAGTATGATAGATCTAAATGAAAAAAAAAAAAAAAAAAAAAAAAA
>SMSQ01022602.1:24420-63646 GCA_019453375.1 Ctenoplectra terminalis | reverse complement strand
TAAAAAAAAAAAAAAAAAAAAAAAAAAAGGAAATCCCACAAGATTCCTTTTTCTAAACCTTCACACCAAGCAATACAATATTATGTCCAACAAAATTCATACTTAACTACAGTATCCTTCCTCGCTACTAAATTACAACCGTCACCATATTTTCCGACCATCCTCCCACAATCCAAAAACCTCGCTACTCCAATTCAATATCCATAAAAATAAAAAAAAAAAGAAAGAATTTTAAATACAGTTTTTTACTTTCTTTCGAGTCTAAGAATTAATAATCGTCATGAATAAACCCGTCGGTTCCATTGAAATGCTACATCGACAAAGATCAACGGTACAATTAATACAAGCGAATAAAACAAGGTTTAAAAAATACAGATACACAGGTATGTAACTTCCAATTCGTACCAGCATTGTGGAACATTAAGAAACCCAAACGCGTGTTCGTAATCGCGTTTAATAGCGACGCTGAAATCGTAATGGCGGCCTGTTCGCCCGCTTTACGATTGAGCCACCGCCATCGCGGTCGCATCGTGATATATTAACAATATTTATCGTTCTCTCGAGATTAGATCGTGACACTCGATAACGGGCAGCTTCGTTATCGTATTCGGCCTCGCCCGGCAGGAGGCAAACGTATTAATTAAACCGTGGCCAGAAATGAATCCCGGCACGTTTCCAGCCGCTTTTCCGTCAACGCTCATTCATGCCGGGAGCCGCAATTAATTCGCGCAAGGTGAAAACGGCCAACGTTACAGGTCGTCGACTCGAGGCAGTAATTTATGCCGGTGTAAATTCTGCCGCGTAATTACGCCACGGAACGCCATTCACGATTCGCGACGAGAGAGGCGTCGTCGTGAAAAGACGCGCTCGACACCGGAACACGAGGGGCACGCGAGCCAGAAACAGAGACACTCGAGAGGAACAAGGGCTTAATCACGCCACCGATCGTGTAAATCTTAATTAAATATCCGCGAGTCGATGTATTGGCCGTTAATCGGTGTTTCTTTCCCGTGAGACTTAATGGAGATTTGTTTTAAATTCTTGTCCATTGGAATCTTGCGAGTTAATGATTTAGTTTTGTTGAGGGTTGGGGAATTTTTTTTTTCTTTTTATTTGGTTTGGTTAGAGGTTTGGGATTTATTTTTTGATTTGTTACAATAATTATGAATTTGGAGATTCGACTTAGGTTTGGGAATTTTTTTTTTTTTTTTATTTGGTTTGGTTAGAGGTTTGGAATTTACTTGTTTATTTTTTATAATGNGATTTTTTTTTTTTTTGTTTTTTAATTTGGTTTGGTTGGAGGTTAAGGAAAATTACTAGTGGAAGATTAAAGAACAATGTTAAATTCGATCGAAGCTTCAAACATTTCATAAAGCAAACAACCGTCGCCAAAGTAATCCATCCACGCACTCGAAGACCGTTTCTCATTAGCGAAAAATAAATTGAGTAATTCAGTTTTCTCGAAATAGAATCCTCAAGATTCACGTTGAGATACGCGCACCTTGTCGAATTCGCTCACGTCACCATCGCGAAGATCGCGTATCGAGAGCTTCTTGATTAATGATGCCCGATGCGAGAAAGGCAACGATCACCTCGGATGATTCTTCTTCGCCTACCACACTCGAAGAATAGAAATCCGATTTCGTTTCGACCGACAATTAAAATATATCTGTTTCTACCGAAAAATTCAGAAAAATAGCTATTAAAAGGAAAAAAAAAAAAATAAATAAATAAAATGCAAAGAAAATTAATCTTAACGTATACTCGTTGCAGAAGGTCACAAAAAATTCCTAAAAATCTACCATTACCAATTTCCAGAATTTATATAAAAAAATACACACCATTTTGACCGCTACGGACAACAGCTGATTGATCGCATTTTTCGTTCCGAATACCGCGTTACAGGAAAGGAAAGAAAAAAAGTGAAGAGAACAAGAAGAAAAAAAATCAAAAGAAAAAAGCATGGTGCCGCTTGTGTAGCGAAATGAAATAACGTCGAGCCTTCTAAGAAGCCGCGGGCTAACGATCACGCATCGTGTTGTCATCCGATGCAACAAGAATTTACTGGGACACCGGGAACTAGTTTGTCTGCTAGGTTTCTATCGGGCATTTTTCAGTTTCGTTCAACGTCGTCCATCAGTGGAAACCGCGATCTGCGGTCGAGAAATCGGTAAACCGAATAGAATCGTAAAGCCTGTTCGTCGACGAGGAATTAACGCCACCGCAAAGCGCACCGATTACTCGATCGCGTTAAACGATCAACGGGTTCGTTTGCGGAGCTATGATACACCGGCAATGAAAGTTGTTACAGAGCACGGCTCTTGGTAATGCGTTTGCTTAAATGCTTATTTGCGTGGAATTAAAGCGAATTAACGCAGTCGGAGAAACTGGGATTATTAGAAACGTTAAGAGACGATGATCGTGTCGCGTTGAGTTGTTCTTGTACTTTCGAATTGATATTTCATTCAAACACAGATTTTTTTATCGAGTGAAACAATTCTTTTTTTGTACATTTCGAGATTAATAAAATATTTGACTGCACGAATATCTGTGGAAAAATATTTTTTTTGTTTGTATATTAGTGATATTCATTTCTAAACAAGAAAACTTTGTATCGTAGGAGCTGTATCGAGGATTGCAATTTTATATAAATGAAATATGGAGGAATAAATTCTGCGGTAGTGGTGATATAGATTATAAAATACAACTTATGTATGATTAAACGATATAAAAAAAAAGAGAAGAATGATGGGATAGCACGTAATTGATTGCAAGAATGTTAATTATAGGTTTAAATGAATTTTAAACGAAATTACATATTCTTCGGTTGTTTCCATAATTTACTTCCTTGGACCTTAATTGTTACCCATCATTGAGCAGCAACCGGAACATATCGCTCGTTCCTACTGTGCTTTGTGAACTTTCGATAATCGATTTCGCTGGAGGCTGCGATCGGATAGCTAGACCGCCGAGAAAATCTCTCAATAGGCGTGTTCGTGCGTCTCTAATCACAACATCAGGTGCGTTAAATCGCCGCTTTCAGCGTGCAATTTATGCGATTTCAACTGTTCTCTTTGATATTTATTCTAGTTGCGGAGAGTTCGAACTCCTAGAAACATTTATCAGTTCTCATTTTTATTTTATTGCCGTGTCTGAAAATTGTTCGGCTCGTACAGCTGGTATTTTAAATTAATTTTTAGTGCTCTTGGTTGTGCAGCACTGTTTTTCAACACCGTTCAATATCTTTTAGAAAATACTGTTCCCAGGTATAAATTTCGTTCGACTTTTAAACAAATAATTGCTGGCTAATCAAATTTTATTACTTTCATTAATTATTTGTCGTTCAATTACGAGAATAGTTGCACAGTTCTATTTTTCAACATCTTTCGATGTAGGTTTAGAAAGTTATTGTTCCTGGATATCAATTTTGTTTCACTTTTAAACAAATAATTGGTAGTTAAATTTGATTATTTCCATCATTTACCGTTTAGTTACGAGAATAATTATGCAGTTATATTTTTTCTCTAACATTTTTGGATTTTGGACGTCTTTTGAAAAGTATCGTACGCAGGTATCCATTGTATTTGACTTTTAAAGAAATAACCGCGAGCTAATTCAATTCTATTGCTTTCATTAATTCTTTATTGTTCAGTCGTGAGAGATGTAAAGCGGTAAAGATCAGAGAATAATTACCGTCGCAATTTTATATGATATTTACCGCACAATAAAAAGAAGGCTCGATCAATAGTATCAAACATCTTTATAAACGTTTACGGTCACTTTTCATTCAATCAAACATTATGTATCGACTTCACGGCCTCCATGACATTTTCAAATTACACGTAACACACTGTTTCTACCCGTATAATTCCAATACGCCGATTACCAATTCGTCAGACGATGGACATCTGTTTCCACTGCAGATTAGAAAGTGATTTAACGTCGCGTGTTCCGTTCTTCCAACAGAACAACGAGAGGCGGTCGTTTAAAATTTAGAAAGTAGTCAAATTCGTCGCAGTTGACTTTCAGAATTACACACCTTACAATGCTTGAATCCTTAAACGATTCCACGAAAGCCAAAGTACGTCTATTCTATCATAATTTCCATTCAAATGTCCCACTTATTGACATCAGAACTGCCCACCATTAAAATATACATTTCAATTATTTATTATTCCTACCAAAGGAATAAAAGTCAAAAATATAAGCAGATAAACCTCTGCTCGTATTTTTGATAAAAAAATTACGGAAAAATCTTTCAAAATGGTATCCTGGTAAATTGAGTAGATTCGTTTAAAAAATTACCAGCTGGTTATTTTTACCATTTGGTAGTTCTAGTATTAACCCCTATCATTCCAATTATGATTATGAAGCACTTCGTGGCTTTTCTAATGCTACCTAATTTCATACCTAACTTATTTTCCTTAATCCAGTAACCGTTAATATTACCGGTTTAATATTAATATTTCGAGTAACTAAAGCTCGTATTAAAACAGTTTTATCGTTTCTATTCATTTTAAATTTCATATCTAATATTTCTTACTCAACGTGCACTATATAAGTTAATAAATTTGATCACAAATGGTCAATACCTATGATTAACTCTTTCGTTACTTAAATACACGTTTTTTATCTTACGCATGCACTCGTTGCTATTATTCTATTGACTTTCAGTGAGATATAAAATTAACAGTGAAAGGGTTAACGTCACAATCCACGTAGAACAATAAAAAAATTCTTTATGAATTATAAAAAAAAAGAAAAAAAAAAATACAGTTTAACTGTTCCGTGGAAAACTACTCCAAACAGTTTAGATTGTCGTAAGACAGGTATTTTTTTCCTGAAAAGTACCTAACCCTCCTGATAAATTCATTAAGCATGAGTCAATTCATAACTGTACCCACGCTAACCCACGCTAGAATGTTAATTCTCGTTGCAAACATATATTTCTCCGTTATTTATCGCACTGTACGTACGTGGAAGACGTACCGAGGAGCGTCGGCGAATCTTAAAAACACGATTTTTCGAAAGCTGGCCAATAGGTATGTGTGTTATGGGAAGATGTAGCGTGAGAGTGAGCTGTCGATAAAGGAATAGGCGAGGTGGTAATCATCGGTAATCTTCAGTCCGTTACTTACGTAAAAGCAGTAATTGCCACTGTTACGCCGCGGATTAGTTTGGAATGGTTACAGCTGGTTCGTTCAAAGAACGTGTTATTTAGCCGTTCATTCAGATACGATATTCGATGATTCGCCGCTTCGTGCCATCGTTAACCTCGAATAAATTGGTCGATGCCTTCACCTTCGTAGTGAACTTTCCTGGTTTCCTTTTTTATTTTCTGGTAACGTGTATCCTTTATTGCTTTCTAATAGTTGGTATCGAGAGGTGCCAGTAAAAAGATATTGAAACTAGGATTGTTTAAATGTTGCCTCGCAGCATTGATGGCTTAAGCTACGACTTAATGTATTTTTCAACGCATGGAAAATTTTGTGGGTCATCGTGACAATTCTTTATAATATATTTTTAACACGATAATTATTTTGTAATATCAAACTTCATAAATTAGCATTTGTATTGGGATAGAGTTGTGCACGGTGAATTGTAATTGTTATAACTAGACCGTGGAGTTTTATGCAAATTAAAAAAAAAAAGTAGAATTCACCTGTCGAATATTATAAACAGTACTATAATTTAAATATCTTTTCAAGTTATACGCATTCTGCGCACATGTTTAATATTAAATCAGTAATATTTGTACGGAAGGTACAAAAATGAAATATAAATGAAAAAATACGTAATCTAAAGACGACAAATCTCGGTCCATATTTTTTACAGAAACATACCGAAAGTTTCCCAAAACGAACCACACTAAATTTCTAAAAATGGTTTTATAAATTCACTTCAACATTAAATTTTCTACAAACGTATAGAAGTTTACAGTTTTATTATAACATTGTTAATATCAGTTTGGTTCCTTGCAATAAGAACGCGACTAAATATTCTTCAAGCTTCTGTTTCCACCCTCAAAGTGCTAAAAAAATTGAAAAATTAAATACGCGTATACACGTTAATATCCCCGAACAGTTTAATAATATCGAACATGCTTAATTCCGTTAACCAAATGGTTAATTCCCCAAAAAATAGACCACATGGTTACCGCGAATCTGATGTTTCCCGATAGAGGGTAGCGACCGAGGGTCCATCGACGATTACGATCGACGGGTACGAAGATACGCTGTTCGGTGTTCGGGTATGAAAGGCACGTACGAGTCGAACGAAGAGAAGACGAAGCCGGGAGAGAAGCCGAAGAAAGAGCCCTGGATGACGATGGTGGGAGAGGGAAGTCGCTAAACGACATTCCAAGCGGACCATCCAGCGCCACCCAACGGTAACCAACGCATGACGCCCTTATCTTACCTCGTGTTACCGCACCTTTCCTTACGTTACCTTAACGGATCGGCCACGGTCAAGGAGAACGTCGATTTCGGCCATTTCGTGTCGAGCCGCGCGCTGGGAGCTTCCGGTTCTCGTTTCGACTTATCACGCATATTTATGATTAAAGATATTAATTAAATGGAGTTTTTATGCTCGTATCTTGAAATATGCTCGTTTTATGCTCGTATCTTCTTCAGAAATTCAGTAAAATGTGTAGAAAAAAAATGTTGAAGCCAAGATGATTATTTCAGAGATATAAGAACAGGAGTTTCGAGAAAAGTTATAAGATAAATTTTTAATCTTTGATTTAGTCGTGTTTTTTTTTTTTTACTTCTTTTTAGAGTTAAGAAAATTGAGTTCGAATGGTTCAGGGATTACTCTTTCAAGAGCTTTGGTAAAATAATAGCGGAAGATAGTCACATGTTTAAGTTTGGAATTCTGATACACGATTTCTTGCAATCAGTGAAATTTTCAGGGTCCGAAGTCACGCTGAAAGAAACGTCGACACTCGTGGGAAGGAGGTCAATCCCAGAAGTTCAAATTACATATTTCTTTACTGACCTCTTTACACGACGCCGTTGAGATAGGCTTTTTATTAAGCGAACGATGATTTGTAGAAATCCAGCTTGTTTCGAATTGGTTCTCAGTTAGGCTATCGGACGTTTATTGCTTCTTCTTTTCATCGATAACTGTATTAGGTGCAAGAAAATTGATAGGAAGGGTAATGGCGTATTGCAACCGCAAGATTGCTTTTCGCGATATCGTTGTTAATCAGTTTCATCCCTTTTTCCATAGGAAACGCGCAGTTATACTTTGCAGGTCGATTTTTGACTTACAATTAAAATAATTATCGTTAAATTTATATACCAAGAGTTCAACGTGCCAAACTTTACATCAAAATACAAAATTATAACTTTCAATCTTAGTATCGGTCACAGATTTATCTTACAATTCCTAAACATTTTATTTTTACTTACATAGTCAAACACAGAAGTCTACGCACATTCTATAAATTAAAAATATCCAGAAATTTTTTCTTTGCATCAACTTAAACACATGTTAAAAAATAACATTATTTATTAAACTTATTAAAAGGAAATGTGAAAAGATACAACATACAATGTCACAGATGTAAACTCCTGAAGATTGATTCATTAAAAAAAAACAGGCTTCGTATTAATTAATATTTTCTATGCACTGGCATCAATAATAATTTACAATGTTCTTAGAATTAATAAAATTAAAGATTGGGTAATAATATCTGACATATTTTTTCCCAGTCCTCTAAATAAACTTTTAAGAAATTCTCATCTCTGATATATTTTTCTATTCGATTTTTTAATTAAAAATGTATTCAATTGCACATAGATGCATAACCGGTTTAATATATTATGATAAAAATTCGCAAAGTCGAATAAAACAAAATTATTGGTGACTACATTACACATTTCTATCTCAAATCCTGTGCATATATGAAAATGAATACTTCTGGCTGATAAAACCGATACAGTGCAGCGTGTTTGCTGTTTTACGATGCTCGCCCATTAACATCCCTGCTACATGTGCTCGAATCTATGGCGGTGAGCGTACATTTTCCGTGTGTCAGGTGTTTACACACTCGTCTACGAGTACTTAACCCATTTGCGTACACCGCATTCCAATTTCTTTATTGAACCCGTGCAAACGGTTTTAACGCGAGAAATACCGATTTTCTGACTCGATTCGCGATATGTAACTTCTTTCGTTTAAACGAATATGAATTACGTGGAAATTTAACGCGTTACGTTAGAGGCGCGTTGATCTTTGCAAACGATCGAGCAGAATAGCGTGAGCACGAGAGCACCGTTGCCAATCGATAATAAAAAGCTCCGAGCTACGATAAATAACAATTTTGTGCGCGTGGAGGTGTTTGCGATACTTAAAGGATAAGTGCGTTTAAAGGTATCTTACCGCTCCCTTTATCTTAATAGCGTTCCTTAATTTATGCATTACATGTCGCATGATCGTTTTTGTAAAATGTGTTACTCGAAGTTGTTTAAGAAAATAGGCTAAGCTGGAGAGTGACGGTGAACTTTATTTTAAAAAATCAATCGATTGTAAATTTAATCGACGTCTGAACTAGGAAAAAATATATTTGCTAAAGTAAATATACGGGGATTTGTAATATTAATATTAAAATTTATAATATAAACAAAAATCGTAACATTTCGTAGTCTGCGCGAGATCGAGTCATTTCAACAGGAATTATTCTAATATAAATTTCAGAAACAAAAGAGACTTTATTCGTTGGAGAAATAAATATTTGTATTTTAGTAATTGGTTCAGTTTTGAAATTATTGATAATTATTGAGTAATTTTAATAAGCAAAGAATTCGTTTCAACGAGTAACTCTACAAAGTAGATGAATCAGATAAAGGTCAATGATTTCATTAATAAAAAAACAAACGATCAGTTTTTAAATTATTCAAAACCCTAATAAGCGATGAATTAATTCCATTAAGTAATTCTACAAAGTAGGCTATCCATATGAAGGTTAACGAATTGATTAATTCGTAAGTGAAAGTACGAGTAGAGCAAAAACGCCATTGTCGACAGAGTTTATTACTCATCGGTTTGATGAATTTTGTCTTTAAAGATCCGAATGTCGTAGAACTCGAGACACAGGGCACTCCAAATCACTGTAATCTCGGGAATCGTTTGCATTTCGCTATTTTCAAAGCGCTTCAATTATTAATTTTCCACGTCTCGTTACATAATCACGCGTGCATCATCGACGTCGCGTAGGTTAAACCAATTACGTTTATTGGAACACGTTTGCGCGAAACAAAATTTTAAAACCTTTCAAGCATGGTCTGAACTTCGGAACGTGTAACAAACAGGTCATGGTAAACCTTCAATATTTCATAATTTATTCAAGAAATTTAAATATAAATCATTTACTCAGTTCCTTTTTTTTTTCTTTTTTTTTTTTACAAGTATCTAATTCCAATATATCATTAAAGTATTAATAGTTTTCTATTTGATCGTAATTTTTAGCTAATCTATGGACTCAATTCTGTAACCTCTCGATCCTTCAGAATTACATTCTACGTTGACCGCATTTCACGTTTCGCAGCATCATCTTCCCGTCTTCGTGGATCTCTCAAACGAGCTCCCACGTTCTTTATTATTTTTTTTAAAGAAACCTTTTCCAAGTATTCTTCCTAATAAATTACGATTCTATGTAAACAGAGACAGCAATATCAGGTGTGATTCAACAAAAATGAGATCATACTTTAAAAATGTAATCTGACAATAATTCAAAATTTATCTTCACGAATAATAACATATATTCCATATATAATAACAACTATTCTTTACATAAATACAATTAACTTAACACCAAACACAAGATAATACAATTTTTCACCTTAAAATTCCAAACACATTTTCTACCGATACAATTATTTACAATCTGTTAGCTTCAAAGGAGCACAATTCTTCCTCCATCCAAAACAAAAATAAATTCCCAATAATTGTTTCATCCAAAAGAACCAAACAGAACCTACGGTACTTCTAACCATAAACACCCATTTCTTGCACCTAAAATCAACCCATAAAGGCATCCGCCAAAACCAACTGTCCTCAGCAATTAGCGCCAGCTCTCAATCATCGTATCGCCGAACAACCCGTCTGCGAGATTAACAATCTCAACATCGCGCGCTCTTTCAATCCTCTCGAAACCCGATTCAACTGCGATGACCGCGTTTTCGTTCGGTCCACCGTTCGCAGAACTCGCGCCGGTGCTTACGCGGATCCCCATCGTTTCTCTAATTACGAGGCCGGTCAAGATAAACGATTTCCTCGATCGACGCTCCCTAATGGCTCCGAGCTGAGCCTGGGCAAATACGAGCCCGACGATGAAAAACGGACCAACGAAGGATCGAGCGAGCAAAGGAGGAAAAGGAACGTACATCGGTGGAAGGGGGGCCGATCGTTCGACAACAATGATGTTCACCGTTAATTTGAGTGGACGAGTGAATCGGCCGTTTATCGTTCCGCTGGTGTGAAGGCCGTGGACACAGGGCCACGCACGCGTGTGTACACGACACGTAGCCTCGCACACGGCCGCGTGGCAAGAGGCGAGAGTCCGGTCCAGAGGGTTCAAGCTAACGGGATCCAAGCCGATCGTAAGCGCGGCTTCGCGGCCAGCACGTTTCGCACACCCGCGCGAAACACGTACACACGAGACCGATGGTGAACGCGAGCACACACGGCTGCGTGCACGTAGGGAGAAAAAGTTTTTATAGGCCTGCAACGTGTCCGCGAGCAGCGTTACGCTGATATACGATATACGCGAACCACGGCCGGGGTTTCGACGCTGCGTCCCCGTGGCCCTGGTGATTTCAACGCCTGTCGTGGCGCGACTTTTTAATTCCCGATAATTGGCCGGTCGGCTGGAACGGGTTGTTTGAGTCGAGCGGTTTTGTCACGCGGATGGGTGTATTTCAGAGAGCTTACGAATATGGCGGAGATGCTTCATTCTTTTTATTATTTTGGTTCTTGTGGAGATTGTTAAGAACTTTTCTTTTTACTCGGGACGCTTGGTTCTGTAATTTGTATTATTGATTAGTTTGACTTGTAGGGAGGTTGTTAAGAAAATTTTCTTTTCTCTTTGTTGCAAAGGTGATTACGGTAGTATAATTTGTGTTCTTTATTATTTTAGTTTCTGGAGAGATTGTTAGGATTTCGAGGATGCTTGCAGTTAGTTCCATCAATTTGGAAAATTTTAAGCGTAATAAGTAATATTTAGTTTTTATGTTTAATTTTTATAGTTTCAGAATTTTAAACTCGGCGTTAATCGTCCTTATTTTTATTATCTTTGGAAATAGTAAGCAGGTGTAACTAGTACTTTAAATAGCAAACTTATGTTTGAAGATTTCGTTTTCCATGAGTAAGAATACATTTTCATGAATTTGATTTTTATTTTGGACGATGAATAAAAATAGTGTTTCGACTCCATCGAAACTCAATAGTATCTGCTTTTGCTTCAACTCAACGGGTACATTTATATCGCGAATCGAAATGTCGCGGAGCGTTATAAAGGGTCTTGGAGGAGAGATACATCTTCGTTTGTTATTGTTAAAGATCCAATCGCCATTAGTCAGTGAAAATGTCAGCTGAAACGTTTTCATAGCGAGCACCGCACGTGTATGCAAACGATCTATTGCGCAACCGTACCGCCTTGGATACGGTCCGCTGTTACAATGTTAAACGGCAAGTGTGACTCGGCTTTAGTTTCGAATTTATCAATCGGACGTCTTGTAATGCAATACAAATGAGGCCTTACCAATTCTTCGCTGGTAGACGCCATAATTAACGTTTCATGACCGTCAGAACGAGCATTAATTATAAAGCAACGAATAGTATTGCTTCATTATTCTCTCCTCCTCAGATGTTAACGCGGCGACCATTTTTTACGAAAGACGGACAGGTATGGAAAAAAACCCTTAAATCTCCAGCAAGCGTATAATTATAGCTTTCGAACGGTTGTCTAAGAGTGTGATTTAAAATTGTCATTAAAACGTATGTAAATGTTTGGCGATTCGAGGCGATGAAAATACGCACATCACGAGACTGCTTTCGATTGCTTAGAAAATTAACATTCCGTGTTATATCTTTTCTTATAACAATACTGTCCATCGTAGATTAGCATATTTAAATAAATAATTAATCATTGAAACAAATTGTGCAGGAACTTTTTATTTTTTCGTGAATACCAAAATTATCAGATAACGAAAAAATTTCTTTATCGAATATTTCCCTTAATATCGAGTAATCAAATTAATTNGATTGGTTTTCTTACGGTATACTTTCAAAATTAGCGACTGTCGCTATTTTGAAGGGAACATAAGTATCGGAATTTCTTGGATTATTCATTGGTTATGAGCGCGTATAAATTATCTCATTATTCAAATATAACATCTGAAAATAAATTGAAAAAAAAAAATATATATATATATATTACTCCAAAAGTCANAATTAATTGACTATTTAAATTTAATATTTTTCACAATTTTAACTTTTGTGTTATTCAAAAAAATAATTCATTTTTCTTTCTTATTAACGGTTAATCTTTCGTTATCGACCATTGTATCAGATTTTTAGATACAATGACCAACTTCCACCTTTCTTTATTTCTCTAAAATCAAATTTTTAATTCTACCTAAGAGATACCTAAAACAGGTCTCTTCTGAACTACAGTTCAATGACCGACCGACAGATCATTTCTGTCCGTTAAAATGCAGCTATACCACCGAATGATAATTAGACGCCGAAAGGCAACGTTTATGCGCATAATAATTATTAAACGAGACTTGACAACGCGGACGCGATACTGGATCTGGTTGATTTGCAGTCAGCCTGGAGAACAGGCGCAATTTATTCCACGATCAATGACGAAGTGTCTACAACGTAGGACCGATTTATTCAAACAATTGCCTCTTTACAATTTCGATTAGCTACAGATTAGGAAGCGCCTGTCGACCGTGTGTGTTTCACCTCGATCACGATGACGTCTCGAAAGCATTGATTTCCTCTGGCGACCGCTCGCGTCGCGTGGTAAATGTCTAACGGTGTTTGCCAACGGTGACAATAAATTTAACGACTTTTATGAATTTTGTTGGGAACAACGCTTGCTTCTATTGCCGACGTATCGTAATTTTAAAGCAGTGTCACGCTACCGTTTCTGTGATCGAAATTTATGTTGCTTCTTAAGGATTCGGATGTTAATGTCGGCTACAATTGTACCATTCGTGACGCATCGATCGTATTCGAGAAATATATTTGAAAAATTATTAAACTCATATTGATATATTAAAAATAAATAGGAGAAATTGTAGGAATTATTATTTCGTTTGATTCAATATGTTACAAATTTTTTTAAGGGGATTCATAAACGAAGTTCTGAACATGGTGACCTATTTCCTCCGAAAAGACTGAAATAATCAAGTTTTCACCGAGTATTTTACTCGTTTGTTGAAATATCGAATTGCGTTGAGAATTGAAAACAAATTATACAAAATTATTCAAAGAGACATGCGTGTACATTTTCAGAATTGACTGCGAAAGAAAAACTATTTTTTGTTAGTTTTCTCTAGCCGCAGACGCTTTTAATAAAAATATCTTCTATTTATAGTAATTTCTGGTTTCTTGAGTAATCTGTTAAATAAATGATACTAAAAAGCTCGCTAGTGTAGCCAGTGTTAGCTAAAATTTAAATGCTAGTTGCAGAAAATATCCACGTAACGATTGATGAAAGAATAAAATAAAAACCATTGTAACAGAAAAATAAACGATTCGATTTTATTGAAATAAACAATAAAAATAAATGTCAACTCTGATAACTGGTATCATTGGAAACATTCTATTCTTCTTTCGCGCTATCCCCTATTCACAAAAATCCAAATTAAATCCGACCGTAAAACAAGTCTCCACATTTTCCCATGAAAACACGGATTTCACGATTTCTTTCCGCACGACAGCGAACCACATTGCACCTGCAAAAAACGCAACACGTCACGCCTATCTACGCCGACCTATCTCTCTGCAACTCTAACTCTTATAACTGGAGAAGGTGCAAAAAACGAAATGCATCGCTCGTTTCAACCGTCGGATGCTGAAAATCATTTTCACTATCCGCAACAGAAGTAGCGTTATTTATAGTCAGCTCGATAGATACCGCGTCGCTTTCACCGTTGCTTTCGTTTCCACGGAAGAAAAATGATTCATGATATTTTTAATTGAAAATTCTGCTCATTGTCGAAACGGTACTTATTACAACCGAATATCCGATCGAAACGAGATTCAATCAGTCGCCGATGCATTAAATCACTAAATTCCATTAAATCACCTTTTTTGTTCACGGTTTTTATTGTATTCAAACTTTTATTAACGACGCTCGCTCGGGATACTATTTCTTGACCAACGTCAATATCCGAGCAGATAAGGTATAATAAATATCCGTATGTACATTATTTGCTAGACGCATAGATCCAGCTTTTTGATCGCTCAAACAGAGCAAACCCGGATGGAGCAATGGCGGCGGTCATTAATTAGATTGATTTATTAGCCCTCGGTTGTAAGCTTCTGTCAAAAGGATAATATTTTATCGTGTTTCTAAAGTGTGATTGCGAAGCACCGATGACTGAGAGGATGGTAAATATCGGCAACTAGAAGAGTATACCGGTTCGGATTAATTTGAACCGTTCGTGAGACTCGTTGACCGACGGAAGTTATGACATCGACGCGATTACCGCGAGATGTTCCTGTCATTCAAAATCCTGATTGGTTTTCTTACGGTATACTTTCAAAATTAGCGACTGTCGCTATTTTGAAGGGAACATAAGTATCGGAATTTCTTGGATTATTCATTGGTTATGAGCGCGTATAAATTATCTCATTATTCAAATATAACATCTGAAAATAAATTGAAAAAAAAAAAAAATATATATATATATATATATTACTCCAAACGGATCAGGGTAATTAATTTATAGTTTAGCTCCGTAAAGAGAAGTTTCATTCTTACTGTTCAAATACATCGGCAATATTTGATCACTCGATACGCATTTACATAATGTCAAACATTGTATCTCTTACTTGACATTGTCTCTCATCTTGACTACGTAACGACTTCCAAAGCATTCGAAATCTTCCATTCTAAGAAAATTTTACATTTACTTCCGTTAAGCTACAACCCTTGTAATTCAATGTTTTCCTTTTATATCAACCTCTTAAATATTTTTTTAATATTTTAACGTCCCCTCTACTGATTTTTTTTTTTTACCATCCAGACGACTATTCATTTTATAATTTAATTATCTTTAATTTTCAGATTTATTAAATTGCTCCATGGGGTCATCCACCTCACGTTGGAAAACACTGTTGTATATTAATATCCCGTTTGAACAATCACCTTTGGATATTATTTTGCACCAACAACACCTGCGTACACTGTTTCCTACCAACAGTACGCGCACACACTATTTCCTATCAGGAATATCTTTGCATACCGCTTCCTACTTTCATTATCTTTAGTCGTCTATTATTACTGCTTTAAGTACCTCCGTGCAACGCTTCCTACCACCAATACATTCGACTATTTCTACCAGCAATATCCTACAATTTGTCAACACAACGACGAACTTAGCGATCCACGATTTTTCAAGTCGAACAGCGCATGCATATTTAGTTGCACGCGCAGCGTACGTAACGCCGAACGTGGTTCATGGCAAGAGGAGAAGGCGCATAGTACAACCAGCATCAATTAGATCGTGTTATGCTAATACGGTCAGCGTGTACGGAGCGGAATACGCGGTGGAGCAGCAATCATCTCGGAACCTACAGGATCGGATCCTCGTAGGCGGTCGACAACCATAACCCACCGCGGACACAGGTTTAATCGTGAACGGCAGGTGCAGCGCGAGATATGTGAATTTGTTGGGGGCGAATAGCATAAGCATAATTGAAACTTTCTGCGAATTATACTTTGGAACAAAGTAAAGCGTTGTCGATCGTAATTGAAGACTTTAGGGAACGAAGGTGTTGCGCTACGAATATCAACCCTCATTCATCCCTTGAATTAATTTGACACGTTTTTCATAAACGCTTTGCATGTTGTTTTATTGTTTACGAAGGAAGCGAACAATTTTTTGGCCGAATGTTTTTAATACAATTATCTTTTGATTAGATTTATTTTACTGTGTTGATTTAATAGCAGGGGATAAATTAAATTGGAAAAATGATGGATAGACGAGGGTTGAGTTTCTAGCAAATTGTGTTTGAAAATGATTCTTTTTCAATCTTTCTATTCGAAACCATAAATAATGCTGCGTTTTGTGTAGGTCTTAAGAGTTCGCTTATTCTAATATATAGCGTTCTGGATTAAATGCGCGTTTTCATCGGCCTACAAGTTTCTCACTGCAAAAATTATTAGGCTCTGATTGGAAAAATGTTTCTTTACGTTCGTCAAAGATATTCTGCAATTGATCTCTCGTAAGCAGTTTATCAATCGTCACGCGATAACGACACCTGGGTTTGAGAAACAATTGCACGACAAACGCGAGTCGAGTAAAACAAAAAGGTTATCGCAGAGTTTGTAGCCGAGAGTATTACCTCGAATCTCGAACTATCGGCATCAGAATCGACGCGTGAACGGCGTTCACGATGAATATCGGTCGAGGAGTGGGACAAGTAAAAGTTCATGGCTGCCACTTTTTCCTTCGATCGTGATAACATGAATCCGCGCGCGATTAACGTTGCAATATGCTAATAAGGGTCATTAATAAAGATATTTTGTTACCGTATTAGGCGATCGTGCACCTTCAGCGTGAAATTAATAACTTTGTACCTTTCCTCGATATGTTTATCTATGTTTATTAATTTTCCACGGGGTTTTTTATCGGTTAATTGCATGTCTGAGAATTATGTTTGTTAAGGAGAATTATGATTGCGATCAATCGGAGAAAGAGAAAAATACTAATTCACGACGGTAATAATTATTCGACGGTTAGTCTTAAGGACACGTTGTCTGTGAAACATTAATATTAATACAATCTTGTCTATCGTATGTGAGAAACATTTTACATTCCTATTGTTACTGTTATATGAATTAATATTGATAAACCTGTACCTTCCTGTTCGATTAAAAAATATAATATTTACTATATTAAAATGACAAATAATATCACACGATAAATTAACGATACCGTTCCAATCACCATTTTCAAAATTGAAAATATGATCGAATAACATTTCATTTACAAAACAGTGATTTTAATTATAGTCATCCTTGCTTGCATCAGTCATTACAGAACCACATAAAATTCAACTGTGAAAAAAAAAAGAAAAAAAAAAGAATCTAAGTCGGATAACTACAATTTTCTTAAACAAACTAATCTACTTTCAACATAAAAGCGATTCCACATAAAAGCTTTGAATCGCCTCAAATTCTAATATCAATCAAATCAATTCCTACTTATCCGTGACCTAACAAACATTTCGCAGCTAATAACCACGCAACTGACACCAGTTAACACAAAAGTAACAAACACGTATCCTCCATTCACCAGTCGATCAGGTAACGTTCTCAAAAACAGAAAGAAAAAAAAAAAGAAACTGTCACTCATTATCCACAGTAACAATAACCCGTTCGACAAACGACTCGTTCAGAAGAACATCGTGCAAAGGCTGGAAAAATAGTCGCGTGACAACGAATCCCTGACTCGTATCAATAAGTCAGTCGGTCCAGCTGGCCGTAGCCGATAGAAAAATATCCCGTCCAATAAATACGGCCATACGTATCGCCGTATGATTTGTAGATCGCATTATACGACACTACACGACGCGTGCGTGCTGTTCGATCGTGTATTAACGCCTTTTATCCTCCTTTTTTTTTCTTCTTCTTCCTGCGGCCCTTGCCAACCCCGTCGCGGAACGGTCTGCGTGACCACGATGATAAAGAACACGTTAATAATTTTTTCTTACGTGTCGAATTGGCCGCCGATCTTTGTTTTATATTTTCAGCGTGGCACGCAGGTCCCACGAGCGAAACCGTCGCGATAGATCTGCATGGAGTCGCGACTTCCTTCGGATCCTCGTCACGCGATACCATCGGCGCGGAAGCGGGGACGAAACTGTTCGCTCTAATTGAATACTTTCCTCTCGGAAGGAGAATAAGGCGACTCGATTTCATTGCTTCATCATTAAATGTCACTTAACCATCTGTAATCCGAATTTTCAATGCTTAAGAAATTACCAATTGGGTACAGTTTCTCGCTCCGAGAGAAAATAATATTCATACCAAATATTTGAACCAATAATTTAACGCCACGCGAGGCGCATACGCCCCACACTGAATTTTCCGTTCGAACCATTTGGAATTTTCATCGTAAAACTTTGTAAAAGAGTTCTTTGAGAATGTTCTTTGTAAGAACTTTGTAAAACCCGTACACCCTTTTCTCGATAATTACGGTCTTTGTATTATCGTACAGATTGTAAAGCATGCGTTAGAAGCAAAATTATTTAATCGTAAACCGTCTAGGCTGAACGGAAAGTGTCCAAAAATTAGACCGGCACGGAACGTGTCAATAGTAAATTTAATCAAAAATTTTATGGTACAATTTTATAGTCACACAACGCTACAGATGGTTAAAATCAATACCGGTTAATCGATCGATCGAATCAGACGAATGAAACGTACAGAAAGTTTGTTTCAATCGAACGATGCTTTATTTTTCGATTAGGAGTTATATTTACAAAGAGCAGCGTTCGAAAGATCCAACGACACCAAAACCACGCGGACAATCCGCCCACGCGGTGCGAAATAATTTCTCAAAGGGTCCGCGGACGGAAAGGTCTCGATCGATCCGTGGACCAAACCGAATCCGCCTACCTGAACCGGTAACAGGTTCCACGCCCTGTCGTGTAGCGGCGATATTTAAACGGGCACACACGCGTGTGGCCGTGCACGTATACGCGTGGCCACGACCGTGTGGAGGTGCACGTGGTCAGAATCGACGGGACGGAATAGAGCTCATGTTTAAATACATGCGGTGAAACGTAGGCAGGTACTCCAAGCTCAAGATGCCGTTGGGTATAGGCCGACATGCGCAGGTGCCTTCGGGCTGTCTCGGGCTGAGCATTAAATTTACCGGCAGGACAGCGATACAAGGTGACGGAGGAGAGCTTTCAGGACGATACTCCTGGGCTTCCGTTGCGTTTCGTCAACGTTGCTTTTCTCAGATTTCACAGAAGGTTGAGATTTCGGGTAATGCGATTTTCTTCGAGGGTGGTTTCTGGGATAACCGAGAAAGGGTTTACATTAACGAGGTTGATTCGATTTTAGAATAAAGTTCATTGGTGGTAAAGAAACTAGTGTTTCGAATTTTTGTGGATTTTTTTTAACACGTTGACTGCCACGTCACCCATATTCGGGTGACAGTAAAGTTTCTGATCGGGCCGATATTATTTGACTACTTGCGAAGGATATTCGTATGTGTTTAAAAAGATATTTCGCTGAGGAAGTAACAAAACTATTGAATATTAATTAATATAAACTAAGTTAATTATATAATTAAAATAAGTTAATTATATAATAAGTAAACTAAATTAATTAATATAACGAAGAATACGCTTCGTACAGCGGTACGCGTGGCCTGAAGGAGATTTTACTGTAAACGCGCGTGGCAGTCAACGTGTTAATGGGATTTTTGTAAAATTTCACTGAGTTGAGATCGGAGTTTGGGATGATAGCGATTTGATTTCATCGAGGATTTAATTTTACTGTGTTAATTTATTGGATAAGGTTTACTTATTCGTTTATTATTTCGCTGATAGTATAACGTTCACACATCGAGGACGGATGACAAAATTTCTGGTGTTTTGTATTTCAGATCTTGGAAAGGTAAGACTCGTAAATAAGGATGTATGAAAGGTTACTTTTAAAAAGTCATCTGTTAAGTTGAAACTTTAAATCAAGAGCTATGTTTAGAACAGAATTTGTTTTCGAAAGTATGTAAGTAAGAATTTATTCGATCGCTATTTTGTTCCCTGGTAAGTTTTAGAAAAACAAGGTCCCGTCGTTAATGTGTTAAGTAGCAAAGAAGCTGATCTCTCTGATTTTTGTACGGTTGTTGAATTGAACTTTGTAGGATTTAATAATGTTAGAATTGAACTATGGAGTAATTGCTTGACGTTTATTAGCTGTGATATTTGGATGGTTGTAGTATTTAAAATAACTGGCAAGCGATCTGTTCTAACGAGCAACTTGATGCTTTATGAGCTATTTGGATACTTTAATGGGTACGATAAATAGTTTCGTTGAAATCGATAACGGTACAATATCATTCTTCAATAGTGCTAATGTAATTTTAATTGGTAGATCGGACTGTTTTTCAATGATCGATAAGCTAATCAGCACGCATAGATAAACTGATAACACTTTATAATACTGAAAGCAACAGTTATCACTTTGAATTTCAAGGTAAATTAATTACTAGTTAAATTAATTTTGTAGCGGAGAAAAAATAATTATTGAGTCAAAAATTGTTCCGCCTTGAAACAGCAATTTTCAAGCATCTTACATTTCAATTTCTAATCGAAAGAACCTTAAACGAAACTTTCAAACTTGTGCCTTAGAAAATTATACAGAAGTTCTTCGATTCTTCTCATTGTACTTTCCTTTTCCTATTTCCCTATCACGCTATCGCAAACGTCAATTCACAAACGGTGCGTTAGAACAAAAAGAAAAAAAAAAAAAAAAAAATGCTTTCATAAATGTTCTCATTTTACCGTCTGTCACCGTAACAACCTATTTTTACCAATAATTAATAACGTCAACAAATCCTCGGAAATGATAATCTGTCGTGTCAACGGATACCGTGTCGTGCACTTGTAAGCTTCTCACCTTGAAGTATAACACGTGCATATAGGAACCGACGTTACGTCAACGTGTTCTCAACTTTTGCTCGCGAAGACAGATATTATTACGTTAGCAAAGCGTTAATAGGTATAATCCGTTAGCTGTAGCTTTGTCAACGTTCCACGGAATCAAACATTTCCACTCAAAAGTGGCAACGACTAAAACGCATCGCACACAATTTAGCCGTCTCTTAGGGACTCACCGTCGACGGTCCGTACGATTCATATTTCATATTTCTCGCGCCATTCTATGAGTCATATTCGAGCGTGTACATATCTAAAGGTACAAGGCGGCCATCGTCGAAGTAGGACGTGAAAAGGTTAACGGTTGTATCCGCGTGTAGAAGAAGCTCGGCCATCGATACACACGAATCGCGTTGTCTGAAACAATGGCCGGCATTCAAGGCTAATCGAAATAATCGAGGACCAGGAGACGAGCCGTCGACCAGAGTACAATGGCTAATAATATAAAGCCGAAAGGTGAAATCGTACTCTGTCGTCGTTCACCGGCCGGAGGAACGTTCCGTTCGTGACTACGTCCACGATGGTAGCGGCAGGGTCATTAGAGGGTCCGCTCGAACGCGCGTCGCGATCTGGCGATCGTGCTGATAACAAGCTCGAAACGACGCCTGGAATTCCGCGATAATGTTCGCCCGATCTCGAGCGTCGCGACTTTTGCCTCCGAGGCGTCCACGCGGAACCGTTTCGACGGAAGCACCGTGCCCCACCGCCGAATAGTCTGCATTCCTGATACGGTGGTCGCATTTTTTTATCGTCAATGCTCGATACCGTCTGTTACACGCGATTAACTAATGCTTCAGGATGGCATCTGCGAGGAAATATTTGTGCTCGGTCGATTTGTCGTGGGGGTTAAAAAATTTGAAAAGAGCGAGAGCGAGGGTGGACGGGAAGGGCGCAGGAAATCGATGGTTCTTGTCGGTTTAAAATTTTGTGGGATGGACACGGTGCTTTTTAGCTTTAGTCGTTTCGAGTTGCTCAGTTGGGGGACGTTGTAAATTATTTTTTAGGACGTCGCTGATATTTTTACTTTTTGGTTGTTTGAAATCGATTAGTTAGGATTGTCTTTTTTTTATTTCGTAGGATAGAAGTGTTTCCTTGTTAAATGTTTCAAGTCGATCACTTGAGATTGTTTTATACTATTTTGTAGACAAGAAGGGTACTGGTAATTATTAATTCTTATTTGTAATTTGACGAAGTTCAGTTATCCTATTCGTTTAATTAAAATTCTTCTAAATTACCTTCCATACGATACGTATCTTCAATTTAATTCTTCCACGCGATGTTAGGAAGACGTGCTAGTTAATATCAATCGGTAATATATAGAATATCCCAGAAGTTTGGTTGGCGAAGATTTAAACGCGTCCAAAACGCTAACCACCCCTAAGTTCATGAAAATTAGCCTGAACGCGCCACGAAGAAAATTAGAAAAGCTGTTCCGCTGTAAAGCGATCTTCGCCACCGGCAAGTAGTTACCCTTGCTTCCTCGTAGTTGGCAGGATTGAATACCGCATTCCGGTAAACGACCGATTCTCTTCGCCCGTTTCTTTCGTACCGTTTGCATACTTATTATTCGGATGCGTTGTCGGCTGCTCGTCGACTCTTTGACGGCTGGTCTGAGAGGTAATTTGGGACCAGAAAGCTTAGTAATTACTATGTAAATCGACTTGAGATTATTAAAGCTCGTAATGTATGCGTCTTATTTCGTGCTCGTTACCGAGCTACCATCGCGTCTAAGAAGCCGACGTGTCCGCCAAAAATTATTCCCAACGTACCGCTGCAATTTTCGATTTATCGTGGAAGATCCAGTTTTTTGCTTCTTCCTTTTCACTCACTTTTATTTCTTTCGTAAACTGTAAACGTATGATAATGCAGAGATGCCAGATAAGGCTCGCCGCGTCCGATCAAACGCGTCCCTAGTCGAGACGCCTGTTAACCTGCCTCGTTTCACGTCGTCGTCGTCAAATCACGTTGTTCCTGTGTGACACGTCCAATATGCGCGATGCAAATTTTTCGAGACGTAGGTGCGAATTTTCAGCCGCATTTAGCGTAACCAAATTAGTTTCATCGTTGGTTGCGAAACTGTGCTTCGTTTCGTGTGCTTCCTCAATTTAATATTCGTACACGGTTCGGGTATCGCTTCGTGGAATCGATCTTCCGACTGGTTCTTCATGAAAATTCATCATTTTAAAGACAGTCTCGTGCGAAAATTCTTCAAAAGATATTGAACCATTTATTTCGGTATGTGTGTTGTGCAATTTTCTTCGAGCACCATAATATCTTGATAATTATTTAAAGCAGAATGATGAATTTTTATAAACGTTCGAATAGAAGTAATGAAATTCGAACACGTTGATTCAATTTTTTACACAAAATTAGGCAAGGCTTTTTATTTCATATTTTATTCCACTTTGCTCCTCTAAAACAATCTAATTTGAAGATTCGTAAAATTTCAAACTCTCAACTTAAATTTTTCAAGACAAATGTATAAACAGATCCATGCATAACGTTTCAAAAAAAAAAAATAATAATAATAATAAAAAAGTAAAAAAATAAATAAATAAAAATATAACCATTTTATAGCCACTAAAGAAATGATCAAACACCAAACATAGTTTCTAACTTTAAAACACTTAATTTCTCTATGACGATAAACTCTCAGCCTAAGTACACCGTAGAAACACTAAATTGCTTGTATTTCTTAAGCGTCCTCCATTTTCGTCCGTTTGTTGCAACAAATTTATACGTAAAAATTTCTCGTTAATTTACATCAACTATAAGGGCTAACAGTAAACGTTAATCAACAGTTATGCGGTAATTATCCGTTCGTTTCTCAACAATCGCGTTCATCCATGAAGTCGTGAATATCAAACTGAATGTAACTTCAACCTCTCGGATACGCGAGCCACGCGGAGGATAATAAACGCGGCTAACTGTGCCGTAAAAGTTTTTCCCTGTCGTACGTTTCTTTGCTATCCGGGAACACGATTTTACACCGCGCTTGCTATATCCGTTTTGCACGGTTAACACTCAATCACTGTTCAAACGCGAATCCATCGAGTTTTCGCGTTCTTTCAGCATCAAATCGGGATCAACGCGATATATTGTCACTTCCTGTCCGTGCTCTTTTAAGTTCTTGCTATGGAAACTCGAGCAAAAAGTGTTTAGAATTTATTTCGTGCTCCGATTGTAATTTAATTTCGTAATCGTCGATCGGCTTTGAATGTACGAGTGTAAAATATGTCGAAGGGTTTGGAAAAATCTCATCAAAAGTTTGTTGATTTTATTTTTATACGCGATAATAAAATGTAATAAAATTAGCTCTGCTTGGAAAATATAAAATTGTGTATGCAGTTTCATTTATGAAAAAATAAATACATAAATAAAATATGTAATTGATAGAACGAGTAAAAACTCTTTCTAGTGACTGTTTCATTGTTTGGGAATAATTTATAGAAAAATAATTCTCGGAGAATATGCAAAATTATTGTAGGTAATTGTCTGCTTGAAATTTTATCATTCTATAGATTTAATATTAAAATTGTCGACGATTAAGGTATACCTATTTGCTCCAAAGAAATCGCAGTAAGATATTTGAAGAAATAAGTAGTGCAAGAGAAACTAATCTTACAGAACCGTATAATTTATAGAAAATCACAGAAAGCATTCAAGAATACATCGTTAAAAATTGATAGAGTTTCTATGAGAAATCACGAATTGGTCGTTTCGTCGCTTTCGTAGTTCTAATGTTACAGGGAAATAATTAGAATTTTAAAAATTCATGGGAAAGGATTTATCCGAGTTTCAGAATAGATGTCGTTTTAAATATCTCCGACGTTAATTCCTTGAATAACTTCACAAAAGTTGAACTAATTCCAACATTCAGGTTTTAAAAAATCGAAATATCAAAAAATTGTTGCTCGTAAGATGTCGTTCTCCTTCGTTCTTATCGGCCGATACAGTTGTGTTTCGGATTTAAAATTAAGATCTTAATATGGTGCGATTTGCATGCATTACTATTTGCATATCGATGCACGGCAATCGAGAAACGAAATAAAATGCGAACGTTAACACATCGTACGACATCGTCGTAAACGTATATTGGTTACGATTGGTTCGATAAACGGATGCTCCTCGTTGCAGTCTTGTCCCCGTCCACGAAACGAGCGCGTTATCGAAGGTCGAACCACATTTAACTGCTGTGCAGTGAGCATTGTGCGATAAACGTGCGTTAAAATTAATGCGAAAGAAACTGGAGATAGTAGCAAAAATTTAATACTCCAACTTGGATGAGATTTCGATACCAAACGTTGAGACGATTTAAAAAATTTAACCAGTACCGGATAAACTTCGAATATCCTAAAAGAATCGTAACTGCTTAATTTAAGAAAAAAATTAACCATCAAACGTGATTGGAGTAAAATACTTTCAACGATAGAAAAATTTCTTTCTTGCAAAACTCTGTGATACTAGCATATTTTAATCTCAATATTATGTTAATATAATGTTAATTTTAATATTACTGTAAACAATAGCTCTAAAATTAATATTTAATATTTCTCCAGCACCTATTTCGCGCGATCAATTTTTTAATCAATTTCATCAGGAAAACTCCTTTCTCACACTTCTCGTCAACTTCAGATCATTTAGAAAACTCATCCAGAAAAATACCAATCAGATAATAAAGCCATCAAAGGTTTTATTATACAGGCTTTAGTGTTAAACAAAAATATTCGTTTAATCCAGAATGGTAATAAAAAGGAAAAAAAAAAAATTGTTATCTAGTAACTACACAAATACACATCTGGAAACCCTTCAACCACTTTACACAACTGGAAATAATCGTTAATTCACAGCCGATAGCACAACCGTATACCTTTTCTTACTCGAGAGAACCCGATTCGAATCGGCGATCGCAATAGTTGCCACGTTGAATGGCCACGGTGACGCCATTCATACGGGCGCGAATTAAAAATTGCCTCCGTCGAACAGGCGAAATACGAGGCACGAACCTGTTTCTAATCCAAACGGGGAAACCTCACCCCGCCATCCCTTATTTGTCGTTGCGAGCTTCCGCGCGAGGAACCGTCCGGCGGATAAGCGAAGGCAACGGAGGATCCGAGCAAGCATCGCGAACGATCGTAATAATAATATACAGGCGGCTGAGTAAAACGGCTGTTACACGGATAAATTTTGCCAGACTCGCGGTCGTTTATTGAGTTCCTCCCAGCCTCGCCTCGCGCCTATGTTTATGCGCTTGCAGCGCTGCAGCCAGCTTTAATCCAGATCTTTATTGCCGCCTACAAAGCCTGCTGTGGGACAGTTGGAGTGCACGAGACATGGGAGCTGTTAAAGAATCCGTGGAACATCTTCCAACGGATTCGCAAAAATCCAGACTTTGTACCTTTTTCTATCGCGGACGACGGATTTGTGAATTAAAGTTTCCTTTGAGCAGAATTTTTTTCTTTTTTTTTCCTGGTTTCATGGGCGCAGAAGGTGCACGAATGGAGAGTTGGGGTTGTGAGTTGGGATTTGTGGCGCTGCAGGTTTGATGGAGAAATTGTTGTAGGTGGTTTATTTGGTGATAGATTTTTTAGACGAATTAATAAGAGGAAGGTTCATTTGTGAATACTTCGGGTTTTCAAGTCAGAGTTTGTTAGAACGATCCATGGAGTTTGTGATTAAATCATTGTTTCAAGTGGAACTTAAATTGAAATTTAATAATAGAATTACCGATGTTTGAAGTATAGCTATTTCTACTAGAGGAATCAAAATGATTGGTGTGTTAAAAAAAATATATAACGGAAGAGAAACAAAACTTTATTTATATTTTCTCAGAAAATCGGGGAAAATACTTAACAATATATTGCAACAATGTAAATGGAATCGATCGTTTTGTCTACTTTGGTAATTGTTGTGTTAAATTCAATTTTTAATTAAGAAACTTGAATTTTATTGTTTTATATCGGTATAGTTCTAGTTTATAGTCGTTATTTAGCGTGTGTATCTAATTAACCCTCTATGGCGCCGTGTGACTTAAGAGTCACATTCTCATGTATTTATATTTAAAAAAATTTATTTCATTTAGTTACCACTGTACTATTCAATTTTGTTACCGTACCACTGTAGTGATACCACAATCCATCTACAGCAATTATTACTTTAAAAAGTTTGCAATCAAAGTAAGATACTGTAATCAATCGTAGCTCTTTTCTCTGATAAACAAACAAAATTCAGACTATAAAGGGTTAATACTACTCGAAAGAATCTTTGCGCTAACTGAAACACAATTAATTTCGTTTATAGACGTTAAGTAACCAAAACTAATAATATTTTTGGTATAATTTAATTTGTACGGAAATAGGAATCGTTAGTTTCCACAACAACAAGCCGGTCAGAATTAGCATTTCAAAGGATAACGGAATAAAATGAAAAGTTTGAACGCAGCAGATTTAAAGATCCTGCAGCCGAGCGTCGGAACAAGATTTACGAAAGTCCAGGTAAAGCTCGTGTTTCCTTCGCAGCGGAAGGATTTGCGGACTGTATAGTGGTTTTCTCCACGAGGAAATCTTTTTTTCCTTCTCGTCGCTTGCAGCTGCCGTTGGATGACGATACGAGCGGAGAATTTATTCAAAGTATTGCTCAAGCCTTCCCTCGACATACATATAAATTCTGTATGTATATTCATGGTTGAGTGGAAAAAAATTCATCGGCTCGGCTCGGTAGTCAAAAGGCCAGATATAAATCACACGGTGGCATCTTAGATAATGACAGTCATGCGGTACGTTCGTGTGCGCCGGCTACGACGGCTGATATATTGTTCGGTGGCCAGCGAAGGTAGCGGTTAAAATTCTTCGCGAATGATAATCCAGCTTCAGCCGGAGAGTCGATGCGTGTACGATTTCCGGACTATCGCGATCGGTGTGTTGCATCGTTAAGGTAGGCTCACACTATCTTCACCCATTTCATCCCCCTGTTCTCAAGACTTGGTTCAACGCGATTTCCACCTATTGTTGAATTCAAAGAAATATCTTCGAGGACATGCCACTTTCACTCTTTCGTNTCTAAACCCACAAAATATTAATATATCGAATTTACATTTTTTACATCTTTACGAGTTCACCTTTTTCACATTGAATTTCATATTTCTTTACGCGATCTTGTCAATAAGTTTAATAAATACTGTCATTTTTTTAAATTTATATTTAACCAAAGAGAACAAAGAAATATCTGTTAAAGCTACCCTCTTCCTTGTAATATTTTTAATTTAGGTGAACGTAGAGTATTAAAACTGATTGTATTCTCAAACATATTCGTGAAATAACAAAACCGTTTCTTTTCGGTAGTCCAACAATTGTCCGACTGTTTCCTTCACCCTGTCGACAGATTTTCAGCGGAAAAAAATTCATCGGCTCGGCTCGGTAGTCAAAAGGCCAGATATAAATCACACGGTGGCATCTTAGATAATGACAGTCATGCGGTACGTTCGTGTGCGCCGGCTACGACGGCTGATATATTGTTCGGTGGCCAGCGAAGGTAGCGGTTAAAATTCTTCGCGAATGATAATCCAGCTTCAGCCGGAGAGTCGATGCGTGTACGATTTCCGGACTATCGCGATCGGTGTGTTGCATCGTTAAGGTAGGCTCACACTATCTTCACCCATTTCATCCCCCTGTTCTCAAGACTTGGTTCAACGCGATTTCCACCTATTGTTGAATTCAAAGAAATATCTTCGAGGACATGCCACTTTCACTCTTTCGTAAATTTAAATATCGAAGCCATGTGATTTTTATTTTTTGTCAAATTTAGAGAATTATTTTAGAGGACACGCGATTTCGCAAATTCAAAGAAATATCTTCGAGGATATGCCACTTTCACCCTTTCGTAAATTTAAATATCGAAGCCATGTGATTTTCATCTTTTGTCAAATTTAGGGAATTATTTTAGAGAACATGCGATTTCCCAAATTTAAATAAATATCTTGGAGGTCATAAAGTTTTCGCTCTTTCAATAGTTTGCAGAAATATTTTCGATATCGTGCGATTTCCACGCTTTGTTGAATTTAAAGAAATATTTTCGAAGCCGTGCGATTTCCACGCTTTGTTGAATTTAAAGAAATATTTTCGAAGCCGTACGATTTCCACCGTTTGTTAAATTTTAGAATGTATTTCGGAAGCTGTGCGATTTCCATTGCTTTCTAAATTTAAGGAAATATTTTCGAGGCTGTGTGATTTCCACTCTTTTCCAAATTTAAAGAATTATCTTCGAAGTNGCGATTTCCATTGCTTTCTAAATTTAAGGAAATATTTTCGAGGCTGTGCGATTTCCACTCTTTTCCAAATTTAAAGAATTATCTTCGAAACCGTGCGATTTCCATTCTTTGTTGAATTTAAAGAAATATTTTTGAAGCCGTGCGATTTCTACCGTTTGTTAAATTTTAGAAAATATTTCGGAAACTATGCGATTTCCATTGCTTTTTAAATTTAAGGAAATATTTTGGAGACTGTGCGATTTCCACTCTTTTCCAAATTTAAAGAATTATCTTCGAAGCCGTGCGATTTCCATTCTTTGTTGAATTTAAAGAAATATTTTTGAAGCCGTGCGATTTCCACAGTTTGTTAAATTTTAGAAAATATTTCAGGAGCTATGCGATTTCCATTGCTTTTTAAATTTAAGGAAATATTTTGGAGGCTGTGCGATTTCCACCCTTTTCCAAATTTAAAGATATCTTCGAAGGCACGCGATTTCTACCCTTTTCCAAATTTAAAGAATTATTTTCGAAGGCGCGCAATTTCCATCCTTTCATGGATTAAAAAAATATATTTTCGAGCCATATGGCTTTTACTCTTTCTCAAATTTAAAGAATTATTTTCCACCCTTTTCTGAATTTAAAGAATTATCTTCGAGGCCATTGGTTCGAAACCAATGAACACTCGATACAGATTGTAAAGAAAATGACTAAAGCCACAAAAAGGTACAAGCTTAGATGTGAACGAAGAAAAAAGTCGAAGCGAGGTCTAAGTGCGAGCCTACCTTTACGTAGTAACACGATCTAAGTACTCATCAATCACAGAAATTATACGCTTCTGCTTGTTTTTGCCCGAGCTGATCCGCTGTTGCCATTACATTGTTGTAGGGCGGAGATACCTTTTAAAATGGAGAACACACAAGTTGGTTCTCGCATGCTTCCATTAATTCTGGATATTTAAGCGCGGATTCTTTTTATCTTCGCTAATCACTGTTTGAAAGAAAGGGGAAATTGTAGCCGAAAATTTCCGATAAAAAAATCGAATTACACGGTGGATGTTATTTTTCCTCCCCTTTTTTCTTTTTATCGTTGCATTCATGTTGCAAGCTTGTTCGAACGAATTATAAATAACGAATGAAAGAAGGAACGTATGATAGCAATTAGTATAAATTGCTTCTTCTAATACCGTTCGTTCCTAAATAATTCCAACTGCTTTCTTAGATCACTTTGTATAGTAATTTGAATATTTCTGCTCAAGCAGAAACATTATTTCTTCGTTCGATACGCGAGTAGAGGATGCGCTGCTGGATTTTGTAAGAAAAATGACTGGTATTAAAATGACGACCGGTATCAATACAGAGCTAATCGGAATTCGATCGAAACAGTTCTCTTATCCTTATTCGAGGAATTACTCGACATAGCTGAAGAATTAAGTTATTAGAAGACTATCTAAACGATCTTCGTCGGAACAAGTTACGTCGCTGTAAAAAAATTGAATCACACAGAAAAGACCTTCTTTCATTACTTTTATAATCCTTCGGAATATATTTCCTATTGCAAATATCCAATGAAAAATCTATTATTCGAAACGTGTTTGAAAAAAAAAAAATGATTTACAAAAACAGCCGTGTCTGAATTACGACTTACGTCGATTTTCATCGATATCGATAGAAGACCGCAATTTTCGCCACGAAACTGATGAATCAGAAGCAACTCCGCGCGATTTATCCGTTCGCAAGCCACTCAACGCGGCGAGTAGAGGATTGAGTCATTAGTAGATCCTTCATCGAGGCAGTTTACGCGTTCTCCCATAGGGAAACGCACAATGAAGTCGAAGATTAACTGCCGGATACGACGACGAAACGACGTTAAACTATTCGCACGAATCGTACGCAAATTATTCTCAACGATCGTTTTCGTTGGCGTGCAAATTGCGAGCGATTATGAAGATTGCAGGTGTCGTAACCACCTTCTCACCTGCCGTCCAATTTGTCGGAAATAAAAGAGATTTTTGTGTTTTATTGTGCAGCAATAATAAACGTGTAGGTGACAAAACCGCTTGTCAATTCTCGCCAACGTCTTCGTGTCCGTGTATTCTGAATTGCAAATATCCAACAAGCGATCTCTGAATCTTCCATCAAAATTTTCGTGCTTGTCGAGCTCTTTGTAAAATTTTACAATTCTTCCAAACTTTCCATCTCGTCTCTTGTTTTTTTTTATCAATTTTAAACTTGTTTCGTTTTCTTGGATTTTTCAATGTTATTAATTAAAAAAAGAGAAAATTCATTGGTAAATCATGCAAGAATCGATCAAGAATTCACATCGAGTTTAAAAGTAACTATTATTAAATACAAGACTGTAAAATCATACTTTCTCCAAGTACCAATTCAACTCATCGAGCACCGATTAAAGGTTCACCGCAACCGAGCCTCTACGAACAACATTCAAACTGATTGAGGATTTAAGTTACGGTTGTTCCACTCTGACAAGGGTACAGTTTCATAACCGGGCATAATTAAAACTAATAACACGCGTTTCGGCTCCCAATCAGGAAGATCGAACCGTGGCGGAGTCAGGCACGAAAACCACGTGTTTCTGTTCAAGTATACCTCATGCCACGTGGAAGTCACGCTATAACCTTTAACCATTCAAGTCGCTTTATGACAGAGATCGCTGTGAGCTCTGAAAACTGTAGACCGAGTATTCGAAGGATGATACTCTGAGATTATTGATTTCTGAATGTTTTAGCGCAACGGGATGCGCTATGTATACGACAGTGTTTTCGAAGACTATTGAGCTCGTTGACCGATTATACTGTATCAAGACATTAGTCTATTTTGAAGAAATATTTATTTTGAAGAAATATTTATTTTGAAGAAATATTTATTTTGAAGAAATATTTATTTTGAAGAAATATTTATTTTGAAGAAATATTTATTTTGAAGAAATATTTATTTTGAAGAAATATTTATTTTGAAGAAATATTTATTTTGAAGAAATATTTATTTTGAAGAAATATTTATTTTGAAGAAATATTTATTTTGAAGAAATATTTATTTTGAAGAAATATTTATTTTGAAGAAATATTTATTTTGAAGAAATATTTATTTTGAAGAAATATTTATTTTGAAAAAATATTTATTCTCGCAGAGAGGAAAGGAGAAGAAGGCATTGAGAAGGCTTGAGAAAAATTGAACCGTTGTCTTTTAACACGTTAAACGCCAAGGTATTCATTTAGGCGTCATTGGTTCTTTAAGATCGACGGTATCAATTAAAAAAAATAATAAAAGCTTGCAATTCATTAATGGGTTTTATTAAAATATATTAAACAAAGATACGACTCTACTTTGCAGGCTTTTACAGTTTTCTTCTTAAATTCTCCCCTATTTTTAGCTCAAACCTTTTTCCAACTAACATCCTAGGATACAACCTAACGGAATGTTGACCAAAATTTGCACAGCGCTTAACGTGTTAATCAATTCATTAGGCTATAGTACGAAATACTAATCTTGAGTTTTCTAAACGTAAGAATATCTATTTTTTAATATCTCTGATCCAAATGATCGCACAATTCACCTGCTGAAACATAATTCGGAATATTTATCAACAACAATTGCAATAAAAATAGCTGAAAAACAAGATCAAGCTATCTAGCTCGAAATTATCCTATTTTTGGTCATTTTTCGCAGACCATGCGCAGACGATGTGCAGGCGACGTATAACACGTGCAGAAGTTCGCTCAAAATTTCTCGCATCCATAATTTTGATCTATTTTTACCGCGATAAGTTGAATTTCAGACTCAACATATTTCTCTGGAAGTTAACAAGAAACCGAGCTTCGCGGAAATATTCAACGAACGGTAAATACGAAGCCAACATTCGCACACGAGGGTTCGAACCTGGAACGATGGTGAATAATTTTTACGGGCGCATCCACTGGAAATACGGCTAATGGAATCCCTGATGGTATTCTATGGATCGTGGAATTGGCATCGGGGTAAACACGTTTCGTTGGGCAGCTGTGTACATAGAATAGCGACATCGACACATTTCAGGATTGTGTGTAAATAAATTGTCCACAACTTCACGCTACAACATCGATACCGGACGATATTCACCTATTACCCTTTCCGGTGTTTCTGCGAAGACCTTTTCTGCGCTTCGAACGCGCGGCTCTAGCTCCCAGAGACTCTTTATAGCTGTTTCAGAGTCATTAACTCTCTGTTACGCGAATCGTTTATCTATTATTTCCATGGATTCTATAGTTTTCTTTCTTTTTTTTTTGGAGTAGTTCGAACTTTCTCAAAGATCGATTTATGGTAGATTTTAGGAATTTCTAGCTGCGTTGATGATAAAGATGTATGAAAGTAAAAATAAATACAGTTTTCTCTTAAATAATCGTTGTACTTTAGATAAATAATTAATGCGAAATTTTGGAATATATAAGGACAATATCTCGTAACAAATATAGTTCGGTTAAAAATAAAAATTGCTTTCTTTTCTATCAAAATAGTTCACTTCGATAGAATTATATTAAACCGAAACTATTGTTTCAAATTACGGCCAATATCAACTAAATCCTAGAACTTGGATAACATAATCTTCACTCAGCACCTGAGTAACGAACACTGACCTACGGAACCTAATATCATCTCTAATAGAACCATCGCTCTTCTCCGATAAATGATTTCAAATAAAATGGAGGCGGGACTAAACGAAACCTCTGAAATAAACAAAAATTCTACTTTCCCTACCGAAGTATCTAATTTTCATAATCCTCCAGTTAACACTCCTATGTCCTACTAATATTCTATTATTTTACTTTTTCTTTAATATTACAATTCTATCAACAACTTTCCTTATCAATTACTTTCTCGTATCAAAAGATTTACCTCGTAAAATTTCGACTAAATAAATAAACCATAAAACAGTCTCGATTTCACTCATCAGCGGACCAATTTCGATTGAAACACCTGACTTTCATACATCACGTTCCATTCTATCCATCCAGTCGGCAACTGCACCCGCTACAAGAGAAACCATCCGCGGGAGAAAATTTTCCCATATGTACACGTATCGGGAGGAAACGCGGTTAATGGAATCTTTAATGGTGTTCGACGTTGGATCGCGGCAGAGATCGGCATCCAACGGTGGCCAGGCAACAGATATAGGATAGCGCGTGGTCGCATCTCAGGATCGTGCGTAGATTTTTCCTGAAACCCGTTTCGTGACCTCGTGCACGAGCTTGTATCCTACGACAATCCTGCCTACGCGCGAGCGCGCCTCGCTGGCCTCTGTCCCCGTTTTCGAGAGTGGACGCCGTTTCCTCGACCGATCTTAAAGCCGAACCAGAGAGGAGGAGCACCCTCGATCGCGTATCTCGAGCGCGAACGCGATCCGGAGACGTTTCTTGCGCCGCATAGACAGTTCGTAACGCGAGAGATCGCGATAAGAAATTACCGGGTGCCATCTTGACGGGAAGGACGATCTCGAAGACCGTTCGTCGCGATATTATCTAATTTCGCGAAATGAAAATATTGTAGAAATATACAAAATGTATTTTTGTCAATTAAAATTTTGTCCTGATTTAAGGGCAAGATTCATTATCTACACTGCGTTGCGCCGCTATGGCGAACGCGTGTAACTTCCTTTAGAGCTTAGGTTTAAGTTAAATTTATAGTTTACAGCAAAATTTTTATAGTAAAATTTTAAGTTTAAAGTTATATTTTGTATCTTCGTCGATTCATTTTTTTTTCTTTTCGTTATTTTAACACGAAGAAAATTAATAAGATAAATAAAAAATCTTGGAGGTTTATAATTCTTTTTCTCTCTAAAATTGTACTATAGGAATTTGTGATAGTCCTGTGAAACTTAAAAATGTTTAAATGTGCGAAGGATTAAAAAAGGTTTGGAAGAGAGAATCAACAGAAAGTGAAATTGACGAAGTATCGTAGAAAATATTTATTATCCATCGATTTAACGCGTTATTTCTTTAATTTTACTATGTGTTTGACCCGTGACGTCGATTTTCATTAATTGAAGATGAAATTGAGCGGATTAAAAGACGTATCAAATGAAGAGCTGATCGAGGATGATATTTGTGAAACGTCACAAATTGGTTGGTTATCTATCGGTCTGTCGCGTTGTTCCTATCGTATCTTTGATCGTATCTTTGATCGTATCTTTGACCGTTAAAAACAATTGTGACGAACCAGAGAGAACCGAATTCTGACGAACCAAAGATCGCGCTGAAGAACCAATCGAGGACGTGCGAATGATACTCGTCGACCATTAAAACGGGTAATCGAAGATTTTATGACGAGCGTGAAATTTAGCAAGTGTGATGTCCGTTTAACAGCAGCATGAAATAAAAAAAGAAGAATTTTAGAGAAGTCGAGATTTATTGCTCTGTCTTGTTCAACGATTGTTCCACACTGTGGTTCGACGGATTTTTTCTTCCTTTTTTTGAAAGATCATGAGAGGCGTTGTTTACCAAGACGTCGATGCAGTAAACGTACGAATATTGTTTTTAATGTCCCGTTTTTTAGATATCGCTGCCTCGCGGAAAGCACTTAATGGATACTTTGAGCCAACGTTTGAGGCGCCTTTACGACAGCAATTATAACGTTACAGTATGACGCGATAAACGATGACGCGAGCTTCGTTATGCGTTGCAAGAAATTTGATAACTGCTTTGGGTTACGTCCCATGGTGCAGAGGTTACGTGTGCGTTTATGGAGTATGGGATAATTTATGCTAACAAGGTTTCATTTTTAAACAACCTAATATGCTAGCTACAGCATGGAAAAAGGGTTTTCTAGGCGAAAGGAATGGCTACCATAATTACTGCCAATCTATCATTGGCAAGAAATGATCTATCGCGGTTAAAAATAAAGAAATGAAATTGCTAATTGAATTTTACATTTTCTTTCGTCGCGATTAATTGTTTCTAATAAATTGCGAATAAGAAGCTCTGGATTTTTAAACGAAACTAAAATTATCTTCATTGATATTTTTATTATCTTTATTCGCATTTCAAGCTGAAAGACATTTTCAACTATTTCTAATAACCTCCGATAAATTTTACAAACAATCATAATTATTATCTTCGTGCTAATAATTTGAAAAATAAGATTTCCAGTTGAAAGGAATTTACAGCACCACGATTATTTAATTTAGACCGATAGAATTAACAAAATGATGGCCAACTAAGTATGATTATTAATTCAAAGATATCTTCCAATATTTTTAATAATCTTCAATTAATCTTACGAACAACCATAATTTATAGAATAAGATTTCCAGTCGAAACAAATTTACAGCACCACGATTATTTAATTTAGACCGATAGAATTAACAAAATGATGACTAACTAAGTATGATTCCTAATTCAAAGATATCTTCCAATATTTTTAACAATCTTCAATTAATCTTACGAACAACCATAATTCAGAGAATAAGATTTCCAGTCGAAAGAAATTTACAGCACCACGATTATTTAATTTAGACCGATAGAATTAACAAAACGGTGGTCCAACTATGTCTGATTCTTAATCCAAAGATATCTTTCAATGCTTTTAATAATCTTCGATAAATCTCACGAACAACCATTATTCGGAGAATAAGATTACCAATCGAAAGGCCCTTCGATTCGATTGGACGGAACGAACGAAAGGGCAGTCTAGCTAAATAAGGAGCGGCCATGCGTTGGGCTTCCTGGACCGTAAAGATGACGCGCTAATAGCTTCGTTTTATTATAGTCCTGAATCCAGACACCTGATTTGTTGCCGTATGTCAGAGTTGAATACGTTCACGACAGTGGAACAGGTATAACCATGCGTAGGCGGACACTTCAACCGACAGCTGCTCTTTCACTTGCCACGTGAGAATTTAGTTTCTACGCAATGTAGTTTGAGACCCGTCCGTCGAACAGGGTTATGGAGTACGCTTTAAAAGAGGATAAATGTCACTGAAACGCTGGCACACAAGGTGGTGTGTATTCTCAAGTTTCGTGATATGGCATCCGATGTGTTCGTTTTTCGCTACGTTCGAAATGTCTGCACCAATCGGCAGAAATAATGTCGTGCAATTAATGCTTCCACCGTGTTATTAAGTATTATCGATGCAAACTTCGTTCCCTTTTCTCGAGAACAATGTTGAGTTTGCCTCTCGGATCGATACATTGATACTGTTTTATGAGAAACAGTAATGGGACTGATATTTAATTATCATCGAATACTCTGAAGCGATCACAATTACTGTACGATTTATGATACACGCGTGTCGGGTCAAAAAATAATTTAACCTAATTTAGAAGAATTCTATTTACGTGTTTCCTTTTTATAAACGAAGCTGTAAGAATTTAACTTCGTTCAAAAATACTAACCGTGTCTACATAGCTGCACAGAAATTATATTAATCGTCCGACTTTCACAGCTGCTAAAATTTCCCTTCCCAAATATCTAATTTTCACGTTTCCCTTCAACGCAATCTCCGTTCACCGACTCTCTTCAATCTCAGACCAATAAAATCAATCAGCAAATTATCAATAATATTCAACACCAACGAATAACATTAATAACTGATCCCCAATATTAATCGACGGAATCAGCTGCTATGGAATCAACCGTTCACAAAACAAATAAAACCTCTCCGAACTTTGGGAATGAAAAATCGAGTCATACTTACGTCATCCCTGTCCTCGTGGAGATCGTCGTCGGCGCTCTCCTCGAGGACAAAGCCCACGTCGTTGTTGTTCCTGGTGAGTGAGGGCAACTTCCTGGGTGTCAGTTCCTCGCCATCCGTGTCTCTCTTGCGCTTGCCGTCCCTGTGCTCGTTCAGCGTGGTCTCGTGCTCGTCCAACATGTCGGTGACCATCAGTTCCGACTCGACGCTCGCCGGGGACACGACTTCGTCCAGCGGTGACATCGTCGTCCTGTCGACTTCACCGGCCTCCAACACGGACATGATGAGCCACTTTTCCCGGCACGGATGCCTTCTCGGTCACGATCACTAGAATTCGCGGACAGTCGGGTCTCGTCTTTGACGGGACGCTCTGCGTAGGTTGCCGAGAGGTGGCAACGAAGCACCTCCACTCTTCAAGTGAGTACGAATGCACGTTCATAGAGTCTTCTCTTCGGTGCCCGGTTTCCTTTTCTATCGACGCGATCGTTATCGAACGATTCGTCTCAACGATTTGGGTGAACGCATCTGTCGACGATCTTCTTTAATTTTAATTTTAATATTACAGTTCTCGATAAACGCTCTTAATTCGGATAGAAGGGACAACGGTATCGCGTTGTCATCGATGAACAGAAATTTTCTCCCACGGCTCCGATTCACGACACGATTCCAGCGCACAGTTCTCTATTAATCACTCTCCTTTCGAATCCGTCTTCTCCTAAGAACACCGCTCCGTTGACATTCGATCAGAGTTATATTCGCCCGCTGCAACTTCCTCTCATTAATCACTTTCTTCTACGGAGCTTGTCTCTTCTCCGCGAACATTGCTCCGTTGACGTTCGTTAAAGCCACCAGATTCGAAGATCGGTGTACGATTCATACATTCGTGACGATCCCCAAAGCTCGAGACCGCGTTCCCCCAACCCGAAGACAATGGGCTGATAAATCGCCTGTCCCCGATAACGGTGCTGCTCTCCGCTAAACAGAATCTCGCCGGGGCACATCCAATTTTCCAAACGAGCGTGACACTCTTTTTCCTCTCGGTGACCGGTCGGCCGATCGAGCGGTGCGACCACGTCTGTGCCGGTAGGAACACCTGCCAGTGAACGCTTGTGTGCGAAACTTTGGTCGTGAATGATCGGTGGAAGATTTTTTGATCGTTTCCAAGTTGAGGTAAAAAATTGTTTAAGAATCAGTGAAAGGCACTGTTCAAGTTGTCATAATATCAAGCATTGAATAATATTGTTTTACAGTTCAATATTCTTCGAGATGGTTAATCAACAACATCTTAACGTCACAGATGCAACTTTTTACGAAGAATGTTGTTTTTACCGAATTTACTTGAATATACTTGAAAGAAAAAAAAAAAAAAAAAAAAAAAAA
>SMSQ01022602.1:0-18624 GCA_019453375.1 Ctenoplectra terminalis | reverse complement strand
AAAAACGTGCTGAATTTTATCTTTCTTTTACACGAGCCTTCTCAATCTCGGAACTATCACTTTAACGAAACTGTGCGCCAAGAAGTTGCAACAAATGCAATCGTTTCCTTTTTTCCTTGTCACGTTGCACTATCACCGATCGCCATATCCATTCATTGAAACACCCAGCTGATTTACCGATCAGACCTTCAGTCTTCTCAAGGTGTTCAAAATGCCTTCGCTATCAGCTTGAAGTTCCCTTTCTCCACAGGCACAGTATCGATAACAACAGCAACAACAAATAGCACACGCGTTTCCTCAGTTGACATCCGATACGATCCAACGTTCCCACACGGAAACACCGTGAGCCAGTCCACGGTGTTACGCAACAGGCCGATCAACGTCCACGTCGAAACATCCTCAGGCGAGAGAGCGTCGAGAGAAACGGCGGATCCCTCGGGGGCCGTGCGACGGATGTTGACGTTCCGCGGCGAAGATCCGCGGTCTCGATCTCAGTCACGTGGTCGCCAGTGTCACGTGGGGGCGGAGAGGACGGCCACTAAGGAGCGAGGGCAGACGCGAGACAAACGGGGGACGATCGAAGAGGATCGGTTGAGGATCGCGGAGAACGTGTCGCAGTTTTGGAAAAGTCAGCCCGTGAAAAGCTGGTGCAGGCACGTAGAAGCGCGCGTATTGGTCGAAGGTCGACGAGGACCGATCGTGCGACACCGCGTAGCCGCGCGCGCCTCTCGAGAATGGCCTAGAGGCGAAAAGAGGAAAGGATCTCCTCGAGTGGCGCCGCCCGCGGCAGGAGGGGGCAAATCTCTCTCCTTCGACGAGAGCAAGTGTTGGGCCCCGCGATATGCCCCGCTGGACCACCACCACTACCTCCGGCCTCTCGACCACCACCACAGCTACCATCCTCGGCCACCACCACCAACATCGCCGCTACCACGGCCGATGCCATCGGTATCACCATCACCGTAGCTTCGTCCACCTTCACGGGAGAACGCCGTCGCCGGTACCAGCTGTCCTCTCCGTACATCGGACGTCTCTCTCTCTCTTCGACGAGCTTCCTCAGAGCTCCTCTTCCTCGCCACGACTGTCCACTCGGTGATTCCCCTTCTCGACAGGCCGAAGCAACTTGTCTCCGTTCGACCACGGCAGAGACTGGACCGCTTGCCGCCTCTTTGTCTCGCTGGACGCTGCTGCTGTCTCATGCTCGAGAGACGTATCGATGATACCTAAGCTCGACAAGAGCGGGAACCAGCTCGGTGTACTACGATTTACTAGTCCCCCTTCGCCTCGTGCACGCGTACCCGATCTTCTCTTCCCTCTGCCTTTTTTTCTCTCGATGCACGCCCTTTCATCCTTCTGCCTCGATCTCGTCCATGCACGATTCTGTTCGATCAACCTGGTTCTCGAGGATACCTGGCTTTGCGCTATCTATATGCGCCGGTTCTTTTGCTTCCTCGGTGATGCTCGCGTATCCTTGTGTATATGATAGACCAGTGCTCTGTTCGTGGTGGACGCTTCGATTCTCTTTGATCCTTTTCTCTGCCTCGTTGTTACAAAACGGAGTTCAGAAAAAGGGTTCGGGGAAGATAAGAATTCACTTGAATCGCCAATACGATTAAAACTCGGCAAGAGTCAGCAACTTTTTGTACACGGGACATTTTGCACTCATAATTACATCTGTAATCACCTGGTCCATTTTTGACGAATTTTTTCGACTTTCATCTTCCAAGTCTACAGAATTCTTACCGTTCAAGGCTTCCATGTTATGAACCTTCTCCACGGGAGTTGATTGCTATCATCTGTAGTTACTTCATCCAACGGTATGACTCTTCAAGAACTCTATCAACCAGTCCAAATATTGCTTCGCTACATTACTCTGTATCGTCGAGCCACCTAATAGTACGGATCGCCTTATTCGCCATCGGTTTCGCTAATTTTCACGCCATTACGCTCGCTATCAATCAGACCGCCGCTCCGGACGATATCATCGCCCGGTTACGAGCGTTCGCGCGAATCATTAGCTCCATCTCGCGTTGCGTGTCCATGCCTCACGCGAATGTGTAGCTATGACAGTGAACGTCGACACCTTCATCTTCCTTCCTTGGTCGCCGTTCTAAATCGCTACCAACCGCGTAGCGATCGTTGCACCGATCAACCGTTCTTCCTCCTTAACCACCCTTCTTTTCTTCGTTTTTTCCCTCCGAGGTCATCGTTCGCTGGCTATTCTACCAATCAGTATTCCGTAAGTAAAGCTGCTCGCAGCTTCTCTGCTCTTTTTAGCTTCAAGATACGCGGAGTGCTTCTAGCATGTGTTGGACGAATCGAAGGTTGGGGGTGAGCATTGTTTTATTTAAAAATTGCTGTTACATTTGTATCGTGGTTTTTCGAAATTTTGCTGACGTTTGGAAACATTTTTGAGAGGAGCTGCAGCAAATCTTTGGAATTTTACAGTGCTCGATTGAGTTTATATTTTTAATAAATTAAAGTTGATTGGTCGAGTTATGTAAATCGCGGGGCGTGTGTCTTTCTTTGAAAAATAATTGATTGTATTTTAGTGAAAATTATGGAACCGGATTTTTGTCGGTACGTAGGCAGAAATCTTATGTAAATTTTAGAAAATTGCAACGCCGAAGAAAAAGAAGGGAGAAATAATTAGCAATCACGATTTCAACAATTGTGTTACCATATTATCGTTATACCGAATAAATTGTGCTCGGCTGGAAAAACTCGTCTTCGATCATCCTTTGATTTTGATATCGAAGGAGTCTCGACATAATGCCAAGCATCGCAGTAAGTAATTGCAGTGGCATCGCCACTTGATCGACCGGTTTACTTTTGAACGAACAAACACGTTTGAGAATGAAATTTTACAAGAAATTAGCATAATCTTCAAACATCAAACGATGCACACCGATAATATCTGATCGATGTAGTCCGTGCTATTTTCTGTGCTTCGATTAAAGAAAATTCCAAGTCAAAATTATAAACCATGATATTTAAGAAATATAACTTGCGCCATAAAATTATTTCAATCATTTATTGTACAAAAAATATCAGGATAAAAATATGAAATCACTACATTCATAAAATTCTCTCGCGAGAGAAGAAGATTAAAATAAGTTCAGCAAATTTGATTGAATTCCTTTTGACGTTTATAGACATTTAAGACACATTCTACTTGCTGTCTAGCCAACGATAATTGAAGAAACTATGATAAATGGATCATAAAAGCTACGTACATTTACGTATTAATTTATCACCACCAATCATATTGCTCTTTGAAGCAACTTAAATTTTTGTCAATTTTTATACAAGTTCATATTTCTATGAATAAAATTTAAAAAAATGGAAGCTAAATACTATATATAAATGTGAACTAAAATAATATAAACGAAGCTAAATATTACAGACAAATATTAAATATTAATTCGTATCTTTGTTAAACTTTATATTAATCGTTTCTTCAAATTTTCCATAAATCCATACAAACTCGCAGTCGTTTCCAATTGACTTTCGTACCAACAAAATACGTCACGAAGCGCAATTAAAAACACGACGTTTATTTCGCTATTGCTCGTAACAGTTAGGAGATTGTATTATCCATCGATGCTCGATATTTTTTTGAATAACGCGCGAGCGCGTATAACTAAAGGAAAAAATGTCGGCATCCTGTGACAGGATCGTATATAGGGGAAAATTCCTCCATATGTTAACCCAAATATGAGCAACGGCAAACGTGAAATAAGACGCTCATTAAGAAAGAATGTTTTGCTGGAACGGTTAGCGGTGGTATATAATTTAAACTGCAATAAACGTGCTTAGAACACATGCTGCTGCATTACCTCATGTTATACGCCGCGACTTAATATTCGCGCAAAAACCAACAAACGAAACGACGTTAACCGCTTCCAACGCGGATTTATGGTGGAATAATTGAACCGTAATCGGTCGTGAATTACTCGTCCATCGGTAAGGATTACGCCATAACTGGAAATTTTTCAGAAATCTTTTTTTCGTTAAAGATTGTAGCATCAAAGATGGCTCCAACAAAGATATTGTTCTTTTGCATATTTTTTTTCAAATACCTCTTTTTAAAGTCAAAAGAACTGTTTTTATAAATATTTTTGTGTTGCAAAATTCTAATATTTTTATGCTCCAATTTTTGGTATTAAAATATTTATTGATCCGTTCGTTTTTTGCTTCCGATTCAATCTTTCTTAAATATTCGTTAGAAAATAGGAATTTGAAGTTGCAAATCCTTTTTTTAAATATTAATCATATACTATCTAAAGAATTACTATTTTCTTCACTAAAAAAATTCTACTTTTCCAAATCACATTTAATTATACTAGTATATGTACAAATACTGATGTACTTTACAATTTAATATAAAAATTTCTAAAAAAAATTAATATATTTATCCACCATTTTTCATAAATATAATATAATGCCTTGATAAACCTATATTTCTACATTTCATCGCGAGTAAATTGAAAAGAAAACGTACAATAATACTTCTGTGGAATATCCATCTCTCACATTAGACACAATTTTAATCCATTCCCTTTAAACTTTTATCGCAGCCTCGCGAAACAATTCGAGCTTCCGTGATGCGCGCCTTTTGTTATCGCAAGGATCGATATCAAGCCGTAACGAGTAAAAATATTCGGGTCAGATGAATAGCAACTGGCAACAGCGGACCTTGGAACCGAAGCTTCCAAAGGAGGCTGGTCCCTCCGGCATACCAAGACAGATCACCTCTTTTTTCCCTTTCCTCCCTCCACTTTACGCGCACCTGTCCAGCCTGGACGTATGGTGTTCTGAACTTGCTTCCTGTAACTGCCTTTTATTTATTTTTTCTCCCTGTTCAATCGAACCGTTTAAGTGATTTCTCGTTGCATACGAAACTCACCCCCGTAAGTGGTTACGGAATAAATTTCATCGAACTCGCTAGGAAGTTTAAGCAAGTATCGACGAATTTATCGAACAGTTTATGACACAGACTTGTTCGAGTGGGGTATAACAATTTTTGAAAAATAATTAAATGACCGGTAACGAAGTTTAACGATGTTCGATATTTAGTGTCTGTAATTGTGTTTCAAAATGCATAACTGTAATTATTAGGGTTATAGAGTGTAGGATAACGAAGGGGTGACTTTTCGAAATTACTGAAAATTTATTTCTATATGACGGTACTAACCCTTTGCGCGTCTAAACTTTTTCAAGCTTCAGAGGACTATTCTGAAAACTTGAAGCGCCGTTTTGGAAACGCAAAGAAATTATAAATATTAATTTGCAATGTTCTAAAATAAAAAGAAGAAAATTAAATTGACGAAAGTTAAAACTCAAAGTTCAACTTCTATAAAATATTACAGAGTACAAAGAATTAAAACGTATTATATAAAAAAAAAAAAAAAATTGTATAAACATAAATGCTGACTTAGAACCAGTATGAAAGACGCGTCACTCCGTTACGAATCTATTTATCAACCTACCTTCACGAATTTTATTTCGTCCTAGCATCTGCTTAACCCAAAATAGCTCGGCATAACAAATAACGAAAAATTTCTCTAACCTACTAACCCTGTTGATCACCGTTAAACAATTATCACCTAGCGGATACAATCTGATCGAATAATTACCGCCAAAAATAATTTAAATATTTCGCCAACGCTCCTTATCATCGCAAAGCTCGTCACAAAACTTTTCTCGACCTCTTCCGCGACAATATCGGCGAAGAAAAATTTGAAGGAGCACGTTCACGGCGTTGGAAGCGAGAATCGACGCGAGAAAGCCACCCACGTGCGTAATTATGAGATCACTGCCGAAAACAGCGTGGATCCGTGTCCAATAGGAAAGAAAGAGGCGGCGGGTATGGACGAGCAAAAAGAAGAATGGTTAACGAACTCGTTCGACGCATTCCCCCGTGTCAGGATACAAGGGGAGATACGTCGGCCGTGTTACAAGAACTCTGCTCGATATATCGTGACGTAAGCGGGGGAATTTCGAGGAGAACGAACGCGACGCGTTCGAACGCTTCTATGAAAGTGGAACGCAGCGCGTTTCTCGTGATTTACAATGTGTTACTTGAATAAAAATAGATTGTCGAACGGGTGTGCTCTATAAACGAGATATACTAGCACGTAAAATCTATGGCATCTGGAAATGGCGAGTGAAAGACACCGCGGAGCTCCATGTTTTAATAGACGCGTTGCAGTTCGGCAATTTAATATTGCAGTAGCTACTTATCGAATTGGGGACACTTAATATTTTTTTTTTTTATCGCGTTGCGCGTTACCTGTGGCACGTGAGAAATTTATATTTTTTTTTTAGTGGTCTCAATTCAACGAGATACTGTACATACTCAGGAAATTGATAAAGAATAAATAGTGAACACTGTTGTGATAACCCAATTTTATTCTACGAGCAGACCTCCTAAGAAAATGTATATTTTTCGGAGTGATCACAAGTTAAACTAATAAATAATAAATACAGGTACTGTTGTTCTAATCTAATTTCCACAGAAATTTATATTTCTTCGAGTGCTCTCAACTTGATGAATAAATACAGTATACTGTATGAGTCTATAGGATAAAACATTTCAAATCTTCAATAATACGTCGCAAAATAATTAGCTCATTTCCCATAACACGATACCAGAAACGATCTCACAGAAATCAATCACAAAAACAATCTTCTATTTCTCTCCCGCATCAACCCTCTTTTTTATCTTTACCTCCGCCAGATCCAACGATTCCAAGATCGTTCCAAAATTAATTACGATGATATTAAGTAAAGAAACCACGGTCGATCTGAAATAACCTGTCGCAAATCGACAAACCAACTAGAAGATGAAAAACCGAAATAAGAATAGCCATAGAGACGCGAGAATTCACCCCATGCGAGTCGACGTGTATTCGCGTGCCGAACGCGATCGTCGAACGGCAGCAAGATACATTTTTCAGATTAGAGAAGGATTGCTCGATAATGGTGAATACGTCTTTCAGGGGTGAGACGCATTGACGTTCCCCGGAGAAATCTTTGAGCATATTTTCACGTCTCTTGTAAGGGTGTCTCTGCCGGATGCAGATAGCGGCGGCCGTGTCGCACAATATGTGGCCACGTATGGGAGCCGTACAATGTCCCTGATGGTAAAGGCCATCCAACCTGCACGATACGACGTAATACTGGCTCGGGTAATATATTGCTGTACAAATGGCACGACGTCCCCGTCACCCCGGCCTACCTGTATCCGCTTATCTCCGCTCGATTTTCTCGCGAGCGTTCTCGTCGTTCGCGTCGACGTGTGCTTGCTCTCTGCTCCTCTTACGATTCTTGGACACGCCAAAGATTAATTCTTCGATGAGTCGAGTCGATCTTTTAAACGAAAATTTAAATAAAAAAAAGAAACGTTTCTTTTAAAAATTATAATTTATTTATTTATTATAATTTATTATAATTTTTAAATTATATTTTATAATTTATTATTATTTATTTCATTTTATAATTTTTAAATTATATTTTATAGTTTATTAAGTATTAATTATTTTATTTTATAATTTTTAAATTGTAACCTAGTAAAAAATTATAATTACAATTCTAAACACTCTTCTGTGCCACCTCTTTTTTTTCTTTTTTTTTAAGGGGATTGGTTTGACAAAATATCGTGCCACAATGGGGCGTTTCGAGGGTGAAAAGTGTAGTTTAGAAGAAATTTTTTAATCCGAGGAATATTTTATAATAAGGGATATTGTGGCGAGATCTTGGTTCTAGATTGTGGGTGGACTTTAATGAGGGAAACGAGGGAAAAGGGGACGTGCGAGGGTTAATGCGAAGGTGATATGGTTTGAGAGGCATCGTGAGTGTAATTTTCCAGTACTGTATATGGGGTTGGGTATTTTGTAGGAAAGTGGTTTGATTTTTAGCAAAATTTGTAATTACCGTAGTCGACTGAACGAGGTAAGTAAATGTACGGTAGAGTATTAAAAATCGTTAAAAAATTGTTCTCAACGTTAATCACTGCTGCTTCTCTTAGTTTTTTCACGTATCCAATAGGTGAAATTATATCCATCGTTATAGCATTTATAGAATCAGGTACTAAACTGTATCGAGTACGTATCAGAGAAAGAAACTGGAACGACAAGAACGTTTTTAGTTACGTCTACTTTTTTTTCACGACCGAATATAATTTCTACGCATTAATGGGACTTAATTAACCTACTTTTTCCTCGACCGTTCAGAAACAAGAAAAAGGGACGAGCTTGTACACCTGTGCGAGCAGGAAGAAAAAAGGATGGATACCATTAATCACGTTTCTCTGTTGTTTAAAAGCGCACCGAGGAAGAAGCCTAGAAAATGTTCATCAATCTATATCGATGTTCTATCGAAAATTTAACAAGGAAATTAATAACACGTAACTTTTTTTTTTTTCTTTTAGATATTAATCAACGTGACTTATTGCGCGTAGTCTTTCAATTATTCCTATATTAAAAAATGAAAATTATTGATCATCTTATTTACCGTGTAAGATAAATAAACGCGTTGCGTGAAATTGAATTATTTTTTAAAAACATAATTAATTTGCGTTTCTTTCATGGAACATAATTTTAACCTTCTGTAACATCATATGACTTACAATTGGAATTAATATACCCGTGTATGTTTAAAAATTGACTAATAAACCGATTAACAATACCCGAGATTTTATATAAATATAATACCGAAAGATTTTTCAATTCTATTCAGAATAAAATAAAATAGAATTAATATTAAGAATAGCATTAATTATAAAACATGCGCTATTTTCTATCATTTGCTTTTACATCCTGAAAAATATAATGGAGAATATATATTATCATTAAATCATTGTACCAATACCAAGTACTCTATAACAATTACCGATTCCTATTTTTTTTCAAATGAGAAAAACTATAATCAATTACAGCTTCTTCTTCCATAAGCGATCGAAATTCCAATTTACGGAGGATTAATCAACGCAAAACGAATAATGTAACAGAGATGCGTCTACGACGTAATAATCCCAATTACAAACTACGATCTATATTAAAGTTTTCTTAATGAAACTAATTTAATAATAAGATGTCGCGTCGTTAAACTTTCACTCATCTATTTTCAATCCACACCAAAATTACTTTAATGCTACTTGCAAACGTTGTCTACTTTTTTCACTTTTTTCTTTCTTTTTTCTTTCTTTTTTTCCTATTAAATTTCATAAACGTTCTTAGTTACGATCGATCGATCGAGCTCAAGACCGGTGAACCAACCAGCAGGAAACAATTTAAGCGAGAAAAGCTGAAATAAATGCGAGCACCGATTACCAGAAAATCACGTTGCCAATTGCGTGTCGCTCGATCGGACGTTACGATCGCAATCACGATCGCCTGGGCCCGACCATTGCTTATTTCGCTTCTTATCCGTAGCCCGGCCAATGATAATGGTAAATAGGCGTGGCCTGCTCGAGATTTGTTATTACAATCACGTCTTCGACCATGAGATTAGACTCGAATTGCGAGAGTCGCTTCTAATGCAGCCACGATTCTTGCGGAATCGAACCAACGGTCAGGCGATTTCCTTTCAACTCATCGTTCTCGCTTTGCCTCTCTCGATTCAGCCTTCTTTTTGTCGATTTTCACCGTTTCTAGTTAAATTAGGTACTCTTTTTATGGTACCGATTTTACTCCAACCGAGAGACTTTTATGGTGATTTTCACTTTTTGCAAGCTATTTAATTTCTAGTACTTAACCGTAGCTTTAATTTGTGGATAAAAATACAGGGTGTCGCAAAAAAATGTATAAACAGTTTGAATGATTGTAGCTTCACTTTTTATTCATATATAATTAATATTTAAACTGGAAAAGAATTTACATAAAATGTATGCTTCCGATAGCATTTTAAAATAAATTTTCTTTTCTCAAAAGTTAATCTTGGTCCATTTGTTATTTCCAATTAGTTACATCCTGAACAGAAAGAATAAATTAAGAAAGCTATGACCTGTTAAACAGTGTATACATTTTTCTGGGACACTCTGTACATATATAATTTTGAGAATTTCCTTGGAATTATTTAGAACGAAAAATGTGGATATTTTTGTAACATAATTACTTCGGAATTAAATATTAAATATTTATTCTTTCTATATAATCACTTTGGTTCTGAATTCCAAGGTTTCTGTAAATTTCTATCAATCTTTTCTTTTTTTCTTCTTTTTCTTTTTTTTTTGCACTGAAAATCAGTTCCGTTCGCATGCATTGCTTACAACAGTTTTAAAAAATGTTAAACAGAATGAGAATCATAAAATGCTCGAAGCAGTTCTGACGTTGATTTGTTTAATAACAATACTCTTAACGCGATGAAAAATCGACGTCGAATAAAGATGTAACGTTACTATAACTTCTTCGACGAACCACGGACAGTTGGACGACAGTTCATAATAATTTGTCATTTGCGCGTATAAGCGGCGCAATCATCTAATAAATTATAAGATATTGCTTTACGATCCTCGTAGACCATGCAAGCCTCGAAGAGGCCGCGACGTCGCTCGTAGGTGTCATTCATTATCATCGTTACTCGTCGCAACGCGTTGTCGTCTCAGCGATGATATATCTCGATGCGCACTTAAAAGACGATCGTTTTAACGTCTTTTACGAAACATTGTTCATTCACGGATAATAATCACACCGTGAAAAGTCTCGCACGAGCATAATTGCGTTCGATTTATAAACTATGAGACGTATACGACAGAAGAGAAGAAAGGACAAGGATACAAGGAAATCATTGTGAGCGTGTATTCTATTTTCGTCAATGATCTGTCGATCGATCGACAGAAAAAATCGACATAACTAAATAGAATAAAAAAGAAACCCTTTCTTTGTTGTTGTCAATTATAAATAACTTGATGTACTTCATTTTCCCAACCCTAATTATTTCACTTCGATTCTTTAAAAAAATCCTCCGACAATAATTTTAAAATCATCCCCAAATATCAAGAACAGAGGAAAAAAAGAAGGAGAATTTTTATCTCATTGCGAATTCTAAAAATATCTTAATCCTGATTTTATACTCTAACTCCATAAAAAAAAAATCCTCCAAAAATAATTTTGAAATCATCCCCAAATATCAAGAACCAAAAAAAAAAAAAGAAAAATAATTCTTATTTCATTGCGAATTCTAAAAATACCTTAATTCTGATCTTGTATTCTAACTCCATAAAAAAAAGTCCCCCAAAAATAATTTTAAAATCATCCCCAAATATCAAGAAACAAAAAAAAAAAAAAAAAAAGAAAAAGAAACGGAAAACCTGACTCCGTTTTATACTTAATCTCCCTCCCCGTGCCCCAGGAATAAGCATTCCTCTCTCAAATCGTAAATACATACGTCGGTTCCCTCTCCGCTTTGTTCACCAAGTGCAATCGCGAAGCGATCTTCGCGGCGGATCGATACGACGACGAAGCCGAGCGAGGGAGAAAAGAAGGCTTGCCGAGTCCTGAGAAGAGAAAAAGCAAAACGAGCCACGGAGCATTCGATTCTACTCGGCCATTAGGGCACACAGCATCCTCCGAAGCCCATTCCGAGGCAGGCCTGCTTGCGGTTTCGCGATCGAGAAGCGGTCGCGAGGTAGGTGGATACCAGAGTCGATCAGAATCTCGTTGCCACGATATCGTATTCACCGGTGGAAGCATGCGTTATCCTCCGTTCTTTCTCCCTCTGTTTCGACGACTCGTAATCTCTAAACCGTTGCATCCGGCCGGTCGCAGCGCTCGTCGAGCCTTCCGAACGATAGATCACGGGGATACGTCCCCTAGATCGCGACTTCGTGAGCCTGTCGGACGATGATGACGAGATTCAACGCCGTTATAGGAGCCTCGAGACGGTGTACGATCCAGGACGGGAGATTTAGAGACGCACCGGTGAAACGTGTGTCTTTAATAGAGAATGGGCTTGTTACGCGGTCGAGTTATGGGGTCGCGTTACGTGAGAGAGATCTGGAGCATCGGTGAGCTGCACGGGGTAGGCGAGATGATAGGATGATCGATAAATGCCTCGACGATGGTTAGAAATGGGAGGCTGGAGTTTTGATGGAAGAAGGTGGTTCGGTTTGATGATGCGCGGATCGAGATGTTAGGAGTTTATGGAAACAAAGATGATTTATTGGAGTCAGTAATTATGAGATTGGGAATAATTGGCTAGTTTGCTGTTTTTTAAACTTCTGAAGGGACCATATTTATTTAAAGAATCATCTAATTTTTTGTTACTTATAACATAATAATTATCCTTATGTTTCTTCAGAAATCAGGGAAATTTTAGTTAGATACTCGGAAAGTTCTTATATTTTTGCTTATCATTTCCGTCAATTATTAAATCTTAAAAAATCACCCAACAATCGTACAACTTTTAAATTAAAAAAAAGCTATATATTTTTTAAATATCATTAATGTCGATTATAAAGATTATTAAATTCCTTTCAGAATGAAACAAAACCTCCGTTGGAAAATCTTAAAGTTCATCGTGTTATTCCGCACACTTCTTTTCACGAATCAAGCGAAACCAAAGATTCCAGCGTTCCGATACTCTTCACGATATTTTTCATCGACACCACGATCTCGAAGTGCACGAAACTCGCGCGAATCGACCGCGAATTTCGCCGCGGGAACCGCGCGGAACGGAAAAGGATGCCGCGTGTCCGCCGCCACGCTCCAATTCGCGCAGCCATCGAAAGTGAACACGTCGAAGTACGTAATCCGAGTCACTTATCTCGCGGAATGGTCAGCTGGATATTGTCACGACCTCCGCGGCCCAGAAACGCGCGCGGGTTGAACGCGAAGAAAGCGAGCCAAGCGTTTTTGCGTGCTTCGGCTCGCGCGAAAACCTGCGAGCTGTAATTTACGCGGCCGTAAAACGCGATAATACGAACCATCGATGCTTTCTGGTACCGGCCACTGTTAAACAGTCGTTTCTTTATTAACAAGCGTTGCGCGCGAGACCAAGCCCTCGTCTTAGCTCCGTTGTTCTCTTTGCTTGCGGTACGCCTTCGTATCTTTTCAAAAGAATTTTTTTTCCGTTCAAAAATATTTTTAACTCGCAGAATATTCAACATTAAAGAAGCGAACGCAAAAAATAATATACCGCTAACTTTTAGAACATTTTATTTTATTTTCTTATCGTTGTATTATTACAGCGGTCGAGAAAAAAAATAAGGAATATCGGTGCGATTCGAAGTTCGAATCTTGAACTCACGATTTCCCGCGCCGTAAAATAATTCGCGATATAAAATGGCGGACTGAAGACGCGAAATTTTAAATTTCAATGGGTTGTATTTATGAATTTTTTATCTCGAAATTTATTTGCAAAACGAGTTAGTTGCAAAACGAGTCCAATTTTAATACGGAAGATTTTTCATGCTGGCGCAATTAACAAATACGCGAAGAAACGATTTATCACACCCAACAACGAGCTGAGAATAATTGTTCTCGACGAATACGTTGGAACGCAAACGGGTGATCTGTTGAAAAATTCAACAATCGCGCCATTCGTATCGTTCGCCGATCGCGAGCCACGAAATGAGCACACTGACGCATCAAAGAGCTCACGACTTGCATTGATCCTTCGTAACGTAATGCCGCGTGAATAACTGTGCAAAGGAAAGGGAGGAACGAAGTATCTCTTATGGAACGTGGAACAACGCTTCTTCTCGACAATGTAATATTTCAGAACGTCTGCACCGTGGTTATTCGTTATATAAAATTAAACGATCCATAAGTTAAAGGTCTTAAAAATAAAAACGAAGCAAAAAAGAAGAAAGAAAAAAAGAAAGAAAAAAAGAAAAAAAAAAGAAAAAGGAAAAAGAAGGAGAAATTTCTTTGCAAAGAAAGCAGGTCAATGGCAAGTGCATCGCAGGGTTAAAAGCGAGGGTCGAACGATCATCGAATTACTTCAAAATCGCTCCGTTGTTGCACACAGTCGTTAACCTTTTAATTAATCGATAAGAACCGTTTTCACGGAGGAAGCTCGATCGGGAATGGTACGAAATTAAACGGCACCGAACAAAAAGTGCAAAGGGGAGGTAAACGAAACGAGCACCGCGAACCAACTCTTTTTATTTCCTCCCTCTGCTTCTCTGTTTTCTTTTTTCTCTCTACCCCTTTCTTTCATTCTTCCTCTTTTTTTTTATTCTCTTATTTTTATTTTTTTATTTTTTTTCTTTTTTTTTCTTTGTTTCGTCGAGACCTCTGTTAAAAAGTTTTCGATTCACGATGACCTCGAGAGCCGAGGTGGAGCAGCTTTCGGCCTCGTAACGTTACCGGAACGTTATAATCGTTATCGAGGCGAGTCCAGATGACGTAATTACTACCTCGGTCGAATCGAAAAAGCGTTAAGCGTACGGAACCGATGCCTGATTATAGTGGAACGTAATAGACGGCTTTTAAAAGTTCATTAAGCAGACGATTGTGCGACTCGAAATTGTCCGTGTTGAATTGGGTCAAACGGCGAACCGACCAAACGATCGAGATTTTTCGAAGGGCTCACGCGTGAAACTCGCGCCAACGGAATTTTTTTCGGTGCCTTTTATGGCGAATGCATGAATCGCAAGCGAAAACAGGAAATTGTGCTCGATAAAGGCGAGAGCACGAGCCTATTGAATATGCGGTGAGCACGCGATGCGGTCCAAGAGGTGATTCGATTATGAGTCTGTTATGAAGCGTATCTTATTGTTAAGATACTGTTTAAGCACTTATTTGACACATTTTGTTGTAACAACGAAGGAAGACATTTGTTCGTAACCGTTTAATATTTGACACCGGAATTACTAATGTTCAAAATTATCTCATATTCTTTCACAGAAATTTTATTTTATTGCGATACATTTCTGGAAATCTTTCACAAATTTCTGCTCAAAATATGCATAAAGGTTCATTTCCCTTGCGTTACATATTTTTTCAAATACGTACAATATTAATTTCTTTGATGCTAATAGGTATTCTTTAATCGTTGGTAGTTTCAGTATCCAGATATAGTTTTAGACATTTAAGAAGTCTATGTAAATGTAAAAACATGAAATTGAACTCTAATATTTTTGGACTTTGAAACATTTCAATTTGTGAACCAGAAATTTTTAATTCAACCGTCTGATATTCTAAACAAGAAAAATTCACGAGGTAACATTCAAATTAAAGCTTTCGAGAATTCAAAGAGCAGAATACCTCAGAGAGCAAACAGTTCGAACAACTAATCCTGATGGATCATTTCAAGGAACGTGTATTTAAGAAATTCACAGCAACGTTTAATTCTAATTCTGTATAAACTATAAATTAAAAGCCACAGCCTGCACTAGCTGTTATAATAATTCTTAGAAGACTAATAGAGGCAAAGAGAAACTTGTAAACTTAAGATTTCGAGAATAAGGGCAGTAAACTGTCTCGAAAAGTCGGCCAATAAATTAAGTGCTAACCGATCCTAAGCTATCGAAAGCGGTAGATAGTAAAACGTAGAACATAAAACCTTTTTTTCCACCAAAATAAAGGTGATAATACATCAGTCTTCGATCACCGGAATTTCCATCGAATCCTAATTAAACGAACAGACACGGACCTCGTTTCGTCTGACACATTACTTATTACTTAACAAACATACTTCACCAACTCAAACACACAATTATCCTCGTCCTGGTTAAACTAACCCGTTAAACTAAATTTCAGCACCTATTGCACAATCACCGATTAACATACGATTAACTTCTTTCCTACGATCAATCAAACAACTAATTATAGACCGGCTACAAAAAGTATTCCCAGATACTCGTACTTTTCAGCGAGCCATTTTTTATCACGGTATCAAATTTTTATAATCACCTGAAAGCATCATTGAACGATAGGAAGCGATATATTAACGTACCCGTACCTAATTAATCGGTACATAAATCTTAAGACAGATCAAATTGCGCGCAAATACTTTTTTGCAGACACGGCAACTCTTCCCCTATTCGACAAATTAATCAAACACCAGTGACACTAAAATTAACTTTCCCTACAATTTTGTTTCACAGACGTTACTCCCAATTTAGACGATCATTTTAGCTTTCTCGTAATTTTCTACAACTCTTCAGGATCACCATAACTATCTCAATCACGATTTTCCTTCGTACCAACTCTATTTGGGTATTCTTATTTTTTTAAATACAGTACAACTAGGACATTCATTGGTAACATAGATACACACCACTGATAATATTTAATTGGTAAACTACGTCAAATATTACCAACGTTAAATAATAATAAAATACATTGCGCTTCTCTGTCTTCTCTTTCTCGCGTGCGCGGAAGAACGGTATTTATTTCAAGTAAATTCTCAAAGAACGACAATCAAATATATTTTCCATGCACACGATTTAATTGCAACTATTAACACGTTGACCGCCACGATGGTCATATGTGACCGGAGTGCTTCAAATGTTTAGTTTTTATTTATAATTACAAGAGTCGAATGAACATTGACGGTTAACCCTCTATGGCGCCGTGTAACTTAGAAGCTACAAGCTAATGTATCTATATTTTAAAAAATTTATTGCATTCGGTCATCGCTGTACTATTAAATTCGATTACTGTGTCACTGTCTTGATACCACGATGCATCTATAGCAATTTATAATTTACAGTTCTTTACTTTGACTTCAAAGTTCTTAAAAAATCGTAATTTTCTCTCCGACAAGCAGACAAAATTCAGGCTATAGAGGGTTAATCAATTTTGATCATCGCCGATTAGAGAATATTTTGAAACAAAGTGTGCGCTATTCAACGATTCAAAATTTTTATTAGAAGATCAAAAATGAGAGATTCATTTTTATCGAATCTTCTATCTACCGGTGTGGCGTCCTGAGAAAAATATATTATTTCTACGTGGCGGTCAACGTGTTAATTTAAAAAAAAAAATATATTTCTACCCACAATTATAATTACATAAACGACACCAAAAATTGGCGAAGAAAATCGGTGAACCAGAGATATAATGGTTCTGGCGTGCCATCTCCAAAAAAAAAATGAAAAGAAAGAATAGAAGTGTTCGAGACGACGAGGACAAGGCGAGGCGGAGGAACAATTTGAAAAAACGGACTCTTTCACCTCTCATCCTCCGGCAAAGGCGAGATTCCGCTCGCGCTCCTTTGGTCCAGCCAGGTCAACGCCCCAGTGATCAACGCACCTTGTTCCTCCGTTCATAACGCGTACACGCCGCGATCGCCAGCGTCCGCGCGTGTCTGAGTGCACGCACGCGCGCGGGCGAGCGAGCGCGTACATCTCTTGAGCGCGCTATCTAGGGCAAACGGGTTCGAGCAACGTTAGACTTTTTCCATGTCTGCCGCTCCGAACGAGATTGAAAAAAGAAAAAAAAAAAAAATTTCGCGGCGAAAAAACGCAAGCAACGGCTTCGAGCGGCGCGGGACTGTTCGCCGGAAGCGACGCCGCCCAGCGTTGAGAAAGTCGTTCGTTTGGCGGACAAGTTAGCCGGAAGTGGCTCGAATCGCGGAAGCGTGGGTTATGAGCGACACCGTGGATGTTGTTAGGAAAAATGGAGCGATTTAGTTGAGTCGATGAAACGATTCCAATGAACGGACTGCAGATTTTTATGGAAATTATTAAAAGAATTGCTAGATAGGCAGATAATTACTAAACATCATAATGAATACTTTTTTTATTTTTTTTTATTTTTCTTTATTTTTATATTATTTCTGTTACTTTGTCTTATTTTATATTAGAAGAATTTGCAGTGAGAGTTTGGTGATTTTATGTTGGTTTTATTTATATATTTTTATCTATTGTATGCATTCTAGGTATTTATTTGCTTTCAAATTTTTAATACGTGCGTAAAAATCCGCAGTCTATTAATGAGTTTAGATCGTTGATGAGGCGACGAATAAATTTCGAATCAATTATTACAAAAAATTAATAGTAGAATTATCTATAATTCAAGTTTGTCGATTTATATGGTAGAAATAAAAATAGTCGGTAATTGAAACAATATGTAACATAGAAGAAAGGAATTTTTGCTGAAATATTTTGCAAGAAATTATGAAAGAAATCTCGGAAACGTACCACTGGAAATTTATAGAATTTTTAGTATTAGAAGTCAATTATTTTACGTTACGAAGGTGTAAAAAAATGTTGATGTTTTACGTGGATAAGAATCAAGTATTTAGAAAAAAAAGTTTAGCCCAGAATTCTTGCATCTACGACACGCACGCGTACATCCTTCCATCCCCTCATTTTCACCCCTATCATTTCACTTTACGGCTGCGTTCTGCTTTGTACTCTTTTACACTGTGACGTTCGGCCGAGGAAATCGTGCTAGACGTCGGAAAAAATCGAGTAAATCGGTAATTGTTGGCAGAATCGTGCGGGACGATCGTTGACGGAACGTGCGTACACGCGATGGAGTCGTTTCTTTAGATCATGCCTTTGAGAATTATCGAATATTAGCGAATATTATTCACCGTTGCGTTTCTTACAAACGTTTAGCAGAGAAATAATTCATTTTGAATGAAATCTTTGCAAAGCGTTTAAGTTATAATTTCTCATCTTATTCCTACGTAATTATATATAAAAAAAAAGGAAAAAAAAAG
>SMSQ01022600.1:2446-20687 GCA_019453375.1 Ctenoplectra terminalis | reverse complement strand
ATAATGTTTTAAATATTTTTTTTTGGCTATTCAGTGATCAGAAACAATCGAATAAGGCCGGCGTTTAGTATAACGTATAGCGTATAACTGTATGTTAATATTATGTACAATAGTGCAGATAAAAATTGGATTCTAAAAGAGAAGAAAAAAATGGAGTCCTTTAAAAACTGACGGAAAGTTGAAATGAAATTTAATAGGAAAATTAAGTTTCCTGAGAGAAGACACACAAATTGTTCCACTAACGATAAGAATAATCGTCGGTTTAAAATAAAAAAAAAATGCTGTTCCTAAATGGCTGAATGAAAGAAGATCCTCCGGACACTTTTAATTAACTTTGGTCAAAGTTTGTTTTTCCTTCAAGATGCTAAATAAATTTAGGATACAATGCGACCGTAGACTGCTCGACAACCTCGGTTACTCTTTCAGAAGTGGAGAGGCTCCCACTGTTTGTCGAGCAAGTCTAGTTTTCGTGGTTAGAGAACTTGTGTTTCTATTCTATCCAAATGAATTGTCTTTTTGGACAATGAGACGAAACTACACTCTGTGCTCGATTCGTCAGCCTGGGATTGAAACTTTACGTGAATACGCGTAATGGTTTGGCTTTCAAAAATAAGAATTATTTTTCAGAGGGTCTTACAGACTGTTGAAACATTTTTTTTTTTGTACGATTTTCATGTTAACACGTTCTTCACGAGTGATTTTCAGCGAGACGTTTAGCCGAAGACTGTACATAATTTTTCAAAGTTAATTTGATAATTATTTACGCTATATGTAATTTTTTTCAAAATTTAAACAACACACGTTTATAATCATATCGAGAAACAATATTTTTTATATTCACACAAATTAAAAATTTAGTTTTAAACAAACAAGAGTTATATTCATGCAAATAAAAAATTTACATAAATAAAAGTCATACATAAATATAAATTAAAATGATTTATGTAAGTTTTAAATTTGTTTAAATTAAATATAAAAAATATTGTTTCTTGATACGATGCTTATAATCCTTAGTTGTTTAAATTAAAAAAAAAAATTAAATATCAGTAGGATCCAAGATTTGTTTCTACCGCATTACGTATTTTTCCGAATATCAATTATTGTAATTTCTTTGATGCAAATAGGTATACTTTAATTATACTTTCTATGGCATCGTGTGACTTAGAAGTTACAAACTAATGTATTTATATTTAAAAAAATTTATTTTATTTAGTTATCACTGTACTGTTCAATTTTATTACTGTATTACAATTTTGATAATTATACCACGATCCATCCATAACAATTATTAGTTTGAAAATTTTCAAATCAAAGTAATTTTTTCTCTGATTAACCCTCTATAGCCCGAATTTTGTTAACTTATTGGAGAAAAAATTACGATTGATTACAGTTTTTCATTTTGATTTGAAAATGTTTAAACTAATAATTAAAATTTAAACTAATAATTAGCGTAGAATAAATTAAATTTTGTGTCAGAAAAATAGCTCTCCTATTATTCAAAAATTCCTTTATCCCAATTTTATCGTACCTTTCTTCTCAGAATTTACCTCTTTATAAATTCCTACCATCAGAAACTAATAATTCTATTTAGAAAAAAAATAGAAAACCTCATTAACCGTTCTCAAAAAAATTGAATTATTATCAGTGTACAACGCCCTGATAAAACATTGCAATTTTTGCATGAAACATTTCGAGTACAATTCGAAACATACCAGAAATATTTCTAAGCGTGCTGTATAGACGTATTAAATAATTATTTTCACAGTAAAATTCTGTTGTTTCAAAGTGCTTGCACAGCTGTTTTCTCTCATGCAACCAGCAGTTGGAAATTCACTGCTATGAAAAGAGGTTTCTGTTTCGTAATTGAAGTTCGAGCACGGTTCTGTGGTCGCTATGAATCACTTACACAATCTGGAAGTATAATCAATGTACTTGTTGCATAGTCGATACGGGCAAGATGTTTTTTGGTCGACTCTTGAGAAACGAGGAGTGATTGATCGGTGCAAACATGCACTTGATGGTTTTTTAAGAGATGTTTCCTTCTACCACGTTAACGCTTTCCAAGACCTGGCATAGGTGAAAATCTGTCTTCTTCAATAATTCGTGATCCGAACGCGTAAGTGTATTCACAGTTTTACAAACAACGAGCGAGAATTTTCTAAATTAAAAATTGTCTATAACAATGCAGCTTTAATTCTTATTCGTCCTTTGTATCACTTTGATTCAACTTTTGTTCTTATTTTTTTACAGAAGGTGCACGTTCTGATAAACGTGAAAAAATAGTACGTTTTGCACTTTATTATTTTTCGATGTACAGAAATTTTATTTATTTATTTTTTTATTTCTAGTAAAAGAACTTTGCTAATTTAACTAATTTATTTTTTCGTTACATTTAATTTTTTTTTAAGTTAGAATTAAGTTTTTACTTCAGTAAAAACCATTCTGCATTGTACCGAGTATAATTGCCAAAAATAAATTCGTCAAATAATATGTACAGTTTTTTTTAATTTTCAATAAAAGAAAAAAAAATTGCTAATTTAATTATTCATTTTTTTCACCTTAATGTCAACTTGATACCAGGTGAAAAATTAAGTTGAGAAATTAATTACTTGTTAAAAGTAAAATCGTGAGATAATACGTAGAGTTTAAAAAATTTTTAATAAACGAATCTGCTAATTCGAAGAATTTATCTTTTCATCAAACTAAATTTTTTATTATTTGTCACTAAGAGACAAGTTATGAAAATATTAAATTCTCATTTTAATGTACCGTACTACCTGTAACTGCGATGTAAACCACATTTTTTTATAAATCTAACGAATCCACTGCATTCGAAATTTGTTCTTTCAGAGGAACGTTTTATCAGTTTGTTACGTAATATTCTGCAAGCTACTTTAACTCTAGCGCACGTATAATTTGATTTACTTCGCAAGTTAATCGAAGTCCATCCATGAACGAGATTCGCCGATAAATCCTGTATTAGACACGAAAGTTAAGGCACTAAACCTGCTCACGCGAAACGAACTGTTAAATTTATGCCTCGCACTTTTCTTGCTCATTGACTCAAAGCTTGATCATGAGAACCTCCAGCCGTATATCAAACTTCCTCAATCGTTTTAATGACACTGCTAAACGTCTCATAAGTTCGTCCTAAGATTCCTCTTCAATCGTATAACATATGCTTTATGAAGTTTGTGAGATGGCAGCTGTTGAACGAGCATCTTAAACTGTATTCAATCTTATCTCATTAAGAGACTTTAAAATTAAAAAAAATTTTTAAACTACTTTCGCAATTTTCTTATTAAATTATTTCCTATTTATCGGCCGTATATTATGATACGAATATAAGAATTATAAATAAGAAAGATTTTCTTTTAAACAAAGAAATGCTTTTTTCAGCCGCGATACTTGCTTTTTGCCGTGATGTTCGATATTGTAACTAATATTAGGCTAACTGCGTTGTATCTTATCTCATTAACCCTCTATAGCCCGAATTTTGTTTACTTATCAGAGTAAAAATTACGATTGATTACAGTTTCTCGCTTCGATTCGAAAATTCTTAAAGTAATAATTGCTGTAGATGAATCGTGGTGTTACTGCAGTAATACGGTAATTAAATTTAATAGTACAGTGATGACTAAATGAAATAAATTGTTTTAAATACAGATACATTAATTTGTTACTTTTAAGTACGCGCCATAAAGGGTTAAGAGTCTTTAACACTGAAAACAATTTTTAAACTACTTTCGCAATTTTCTTCTTAAACTATTCCCTATTAACACGTTGACTGCCGTGGGGGTCACCGGTGACCGGCACCGCGCGATGTAGAAAAGGAATTCATCCAGTATGTTTTGATAAACACCAATGTTACAATTTATAAGTGTCACTCTCTATTTAAATTGTTTGTTAATAAATATTTCAAGTTTGTTGAATAAAAATTATTGAGAAGATAACAAAATAAAAATTTTTATTTTGTAACGTATCATTGCATTATTACAGTACTATTCTACCTATTGTAAAATGTACTATTTACGTTGAAAGGAGCTGTGCGATGTACTTGCGTCAGTAAATCTGAGCGCTCGACTTCGACAATTCGTAACGCACCGTCAGTTGTACACAATGCTCGAAATGTGCTGGGTTTTCTCGCGATCGCGCTGCTTGGGACTCAAATGTTAACACATTGAGGACGGGTGACGAGATTTCTCGTGTTTTGTATTTCAGATCTTGAAAAGGTGAGAATAGGAAACGACGATATATGAAAGGTTGCTTTTAAAAAGTTATTCGTTCGGTTGAAATTTTAAATTAAGAGCTATGTTTAGAATATAATTTATTCTCGAAAGTATATAACCAAGAATTTATTCGATCGTAACTTTATTCCCTGGTAAGTTTACAGAAACAAGGTCCGTCGTCAATGTGTTAAATGGACCAAATATTTTTGAATTCGTATTGCAGCAAGTAACCCAATGGAAAATTGACTAAAACAGGCGTAGCGCTTAACGCGTTAAAAGTTAACCCTCTATGCCTTTGTCTGACTTAAAAGTTACAAACTGATGTATCTATATTTTAAAAGATTAATTTTATTCAGTTATCACTGCACTATTAAATTTAATTACCGTATTACCGTAACGATACCACGGCCCATCTACAGCGATAACTAGTTTAAAAATTTTCAAATCAAAGTGAGAAACTGTTATTAATCGTAATTTTTTTTCCGATAAGCAGACAAAATTCGAACTACAGAAGGTTAATTAAGTGATAGACAAAAACTATCCACGAAAATTATTTTTCTACTAAATGAAACTTTAACGCTAGAACTACCGAGGTGGTCAAAATGACTGGTTTGTAATTTCTCATATAAATTCTATAAATTTATAACGATGCATTTCTAAGAATTAATTGTGATTTTCTGTAACAAATGTGAATAAACATTTATTTCCCTTGCATTTTATATTTTTTTCGAATAGTTGTCATTTTTAATTCTTTGTTCGAAACAGGTACAGTTTAATCGTCGGTAGTTCTAGTGTTAAGAAAATATGACATCGTAAACGTGATACGTACAGAAAAATTGTTAAATCCAGTTAAACGAAAATTGTATCGAAAATCACCGTTCTGTGAACCAATATTGTAACTAACAGTCGGAGTTAAAGTCGAATATGTATGAATTGTGAAACGAACAAACAGATACATTGTGTTCTCAGTGACGTATGATTGGGAAACATGATTGGTGACCATAATTCACGAGAATAGCCGGGTCAATATTTTCGCGGCATAAAGCTGTGTCAAATTTCGGTACACGCGATAAATTTGAAATCAGTAACCATGGACAAGCGAAATATACAGATACATTCCTTCTTCGTAACTGTGGTTACTGTTTTCAGAACGACCACCATTAATTTCATTACAATAAAATTATTGTGAATTAATTTTAAATATTAACAATAATAACAAATAATTACTGTCATGGATTAATGTTAAAATACGAGTACACGTGATATGGTCACGGAATTTCTCATATCTTTCACTCGTGTAGCTATAAAAGCTCTTTATAAAATCGAGAATTATCGAAAATATATTTAAATAAGAAACAATTGACTCGGAACTTCAATTCGCGTACACAGGCTTGACGAATCGAATTTCACGAAACGAAACTAAACGGAGGCATACAGAGTTACAAAATTGGATAAAAGAAAAAAGAATATTCAGATTCTTAACACTAGAACGACGAATAAAGCATATGTCTACCGAGAAAATCATAAAGGTATATAAAAAAATACGCGATGCAGGGAAACAAAGCTTTGATTACATTTTTAACAGAAAATCACGGAAAATTGCCTGCGAGATGCCATAGTCAATTTATAATATTTCCGTAAAAAATTAGGAATGGGTCATTTTGACCACTTTGGTAGTTCTAGTGTTAATGTTAGATCTAAAAGTCTGTAGAGATCAATCCTTAACCCTTTAAATACGAGTATTTTTAGCACAGTCGATCGCTCAAAATGCAAAGAAAAATACGAAAAATTCTAATTTTATGTTACTGAAGTGACATTCTGTTTTAAAAGATTTTTTTTAACGTATTAATTTTATTTTTATTTCAGAGGTGTATAAGCCACAGCCGTTATTTGATATTAGCAAAAATTAACGTGTTGTTTACGTACCACACCCGCCTCTGGCTATAATTTTAGTATGTGGTTTATAAACCACACCCGCAGTTAAAGGGTTAAAAGGTAAACTAATTACTAGACTGCGGATGTTTATACATACTTTTATGACTGTAATAACAAAATAGAAGCTAAATAGATAAATTTTAGAATTTTATTCAGTAAATATTACAATGATTTTAAGTTTATTTATATACTTCTGTTTATTACGTGCATTCCGCACGTATTATTGTCAAATTTTTCACAAATACATAAAAATCTGCAGTCCTCTGTTTTCCTAAAAACCTGTTTAAAAAAAAAAATTGTTTAAGCGTAGAATTCACTACCGAAGTGAAAGCGATACATAAATACCAGGTCATTTGATAATAAATGGAAATATTCTAAAACGATCAGGAAGAAATACTAATATATTTTGATCGTCGGCAGTTCTAGTGTTAAATTATTCAATAACAATATAGGTCTGATACAATATGATAATATTATGCGTCCATTGCTTATTAATAAAACGAAAGCAACTTTTGGGACAACCTAATATTAACCCTCTGCACTCCGTACGATTCTATATCACTGAAGAAAAGAAGTTTTATTTTGAACAGGAAAAATTCCTACTGCTCGTGAAAGTACCTGTTTTTATCTATTTCACAAATATCCTTTTTCCTCTCGTAAACGAAACATAAATTTTTTATTTTCTAAATCATCACGGTGCGATATCTTTGGAAATTGAGCGTAACCATGTTGAAAACAGAATGTCTCCACATCGGAGCCAAAGGAGCGCCAAGGGTTAACACTGCCAGAGGAAGCACAACACGAAAATAATAACAACCTGCTACAATTCAGACAGCTCACCCGTAACATCCAAAATATACAAAATACCTCTGTCCTCCAACGCTGTTCTGTGTCCAAAATTATGCTACGTCAAGCACCGCTGCGTCAAACTCCGCCGAAAACCACTTACCAAAACACCATTCCCTCCCCCTTACACCAGCCCAACGGCTCAAGATTCATTAAGAAACTCTCTCATTAAAAAAAAGCCTCTCTTCAAGTCCCAGCATCTTCCCTCGAAGCTCATTCATCAAAATTCTCATCTAACCCCGGCGGCACATCTCGAGCGGGAACCGCATAGCGTTGAGCAGCGTCCCGTCGGCGGCCTTCGGTCGCGAAACCGGAGCTCGATGACGCTAGTCGAGATGCAAGCGGCGCGGCGTCGCGAACGAGCAACCAGCCAACCCCCAACGAGGGATGGTTGTGGTGGTGGTGGTTGGTGCACGGCGTGCGTCATCGTCCGGGCCGGCGTGTGTGAACGTACCTTAAAAGCGGCTGAATGGGTGCTGTATTTTCACGTAAGAGCGGTGCCGTTGGAGGAAGGGATGGTGGCCTGGTTTCATTGAACCTGCACCGCGTACACCTCGACTGGCCGCAGCAGCCCCTCGTCCCCGTGGTGTGTTCGTGCAGCGGAGGGAGGTCGGTGGTCGGTGGGGTGGCCGGGGTGAGGCTATGCATAGCCCGCGACGTCTATATATAGGTCGTGCTTTCTATAAATAGAACTCAGACCGCCCCCACCAGCGCCGGCAACCGAGAGGGAAACGCATACACAGAGATACGCCGCGATAGGGGAGGTAAAAACGTGTACGGAGGGACGGCGAGGGTGGAGAGAAACGAGCGGGTAGGAACGGAAGGGTTCGCAAGGTGGAAAGACACGAAGAGTGGTATCGGTACGAAGAAAGGGTGGAGAGAAAGAACTTGATGTCGAATTTCCTGGTGAAACGTGACGACAATTTGCCGGCGAACCGTGACGGTGGCTCGTCTCGTCTCGTTTCGAGTCTTGCCAGGGGGAGACGAAGAGCGGCGCGAGTCATCGCGACCACGAGGACCGCTGTAAAACTTTACGGCTAAATATACAGCCATCTCTCGCCAGCCACCCCCTTTTCATCCATCGGTCAACCCCTCCCCGTTGCTACTTCGTCGCCAGTGGCCCCGGCGATCCAGCGTTACCCTCCACCACTGCGGATCGACTTCGCTGCGCCGCAAAATACTTTTTACTTGCTCGCCTGCGTATTAATGGGCTGCCGAGGAAAATAGGGGCTGCGTTCCGAGCCTCCACCCCACTTTCTCTCTCTCTCTTTCTTTATTTTTCACGCTGTTCTTACTGGTCACGCTGTTCTGGTCCGCGACACTCGCGTATCGGGTTTTTAGGCTCCGCTTTGTTTCTCCGTAGTTTTTTCGGGAACACTTAGCTGGATTCGCGGTGGTGGCTCGTTTCAGCCGGTCCCTTTCTCGCGTGAATACACCTCGTCCTTTTTTTCACTGATAATGGACTTCTTGAAAGGAAGCGTACGCGGACCCTCGGACGCCGCGAAGGTTGCCGCGACTCTAGCTTTGGAATTCTTCGGGGGATGATTGCGATCTTGTGTGATGGTACTCGCGTCGCTTGTGTGGGTTCTTGTTGAAATGTTTTTTTTTATGTTTATTTTTTTGTGGATGTTCGGTGGGTTAATAGCGTGTATCGTATGGCGATTTTTTGGGGGCGTTTTTTTCAGAAAAATTGTGACGTTAAATATCTGTAGCGCCATGAGAGTTGAAAGTTGCATATTTGTGTAGGTATCTTTTTAAAATTTTATTTTGGGGTGCTTGTTAGGAAAAATTGTAACGTTGAACGTCTATAGCGCCATTTGACTTAAAAGTTGCATACTCGTGTAGGTATCTTTTAAATTTTTATTGTTTTTTATTATGTTATATGTTAAATAACACATAATATACTGAAAGAGGAATTGTATTAGATTGTCACGAAAGTTTCTTCCGTTGTCTTCACGCAACAGCTTCATTTGGCAGTATTTATATAAATATTCAGACTTATCTATTAAACGAGAAATGCAGGAAGGTGATAAATCAAAATGGATCCTACATAAAATAATAATATATTGTAAAACAAAAATGTTATGCACCCAATACTTATTAATGCAACGAAACTTTTGGAACAACCTAATACTTTAATTCTGCTGTCCTTTTTGAGTCCACGTGATTTTTGATGCAGCTTATTTTTACATAAACGCTATTTAATATGCTTTCAAATATTCCTTTATCAGTTTTAATGTATGTAATTCTTACGTTTACTTCTTTAAGATTGTATAATTCGTATGTGTAAAATATTTTAACACCAGAACTGCCAAACGAGTGGTGTGCATTTTTTTATTATAAATTCTAGAAACTCATAATGCTGCATTTTTAGGAACTTTTGTGATTTTCTATAAACAGTATAAATACAGATTTATTTTCTTTGCATCCTATATTTTTTTAAAATACCTATTATTCTGAATCTTTCAGTAGAAACAGCTGTACTTTAATCGTCGGTAGTTCCAGTGTTAAAATAAGAAAAAGGAAAAATTTTGAAAGATACGAAGCATAGTAACATCGATACTAAACTTTTAATATTACACGTATAGTGACATTGATATTACACTTCGACTACAGTAGAACGTCGATTATCCCAATACGGGAATAGTTATTTAAACACGTACTACAAAACTGAAACTATATTTACATTTTGGAACACGTATCCTTCCCGTTTTAAACGCCCCATTTCAATATCTTCTCTGAATTTAACGCTCTCGAATAATTTTAGAGGAACTCGGTAAGCTGGCAATATCTCAGAATGTTTAATTCAATTTTTGTACTCCATTTCTCCCGTTAGATATTTTTTTTCTTTTGCGTAGTAATATACAGGTAATCCTCCTATAACACGGTAGATTGGTTCCTAGAAAATGTCGTGTTGCGTGAAACTGTGTTGCATGAGACCCAGAGCCAGTACAAAAAGGGAGGTTACGTTCCGTAAAACTTATTAAAAACAAATATTTTTTTAAATTCTACATAAGTAACTTAATTTTTATTAAAAATATAAATGTATGTAGAAGCGTGAGTCACTTTTATTTTCAGGTCACGGAGATAAAAAGGAATACTTTCCGCAAAACTGTGTCTTTAACCCTTTTACTACGGCAGACTTTGGCACGCACTGGTCGTACGGTACGGTACGAATTCCCTCGCGACATCCACTGGGTACGGCGAAATTTTTCGTTAGACATGCGTTACTGAGGAAGTATATTAAAATATTCAAAATATTGAAAAATTTTTAAACGCGCGAAACAAGCAAAATTTGATTTGGACGCTAATTGGCGCCTACAGTACCGGGAAGCCAATATATTTCGGATNTATTTTCTTTGCATCCTATATTTTTTTAAAATACCTATTATTCTGAATCTTTCAGTAGAAACAGCTGTACTTTAATCGTCGGTAGTTCCAGTGTTAAAATAAGAAAAAGGAAAAATTTTGAAAGATACGAAGCATAGTAACATCGATACTAAACTTTTAATATTACACGTATAGTGACATTGATATTACACTTCGACTACAGTAGAACGTCGATTATCCCAATACGGGAATAGTTATTTAAACACGTACTACAAAACTGAAACTATATTTACATTTTGGAACACGTATCCTTCCCGTTTTAAACGCCCCATTTCAATATCTTCTCTGAATTTAACGCTCTCGAATAATTTTAGAGGAACTCGGTAAGCTGGCAATATCTCAGAATGTTTAATTCAATTTTTGTACTCCATTTCTCCCGTTAGATATTTTTTTTCTTTTGTGTAGTAATATACAGGTAATCCTCCTATAACACGGTAGATTGGTTCCTAGAAAATGTCGTGTTGCGTGAAACTGTGTTGCATGAGACCCAGAGCCAGTACAAAAAGGGAGGTTACGTTCCGTAAAACTTATTAAAAACAAATATTTTTTTAAATTCTACATAAGTAACTTAATTTTTATTAAAAATATAAATGTATGTAGAAGCGTGAGACACTTTTATTTTCAGGTCACGGAGATAAAAAGGAATACTTTCCGCAAAACTGTATCTTTAACCGTTTTACTACGGCAGACTTTGGCACGCACTGGTCGTACGGTACGGTACGAATTCCCTCGCGACATCCACTGGGTTCGGCGAAATTTTTCGTTAGACATGCGTTACTGAGGAAGTATATTAAAATATTCAAAATATTGAAAAATTTTTAAACGCACGAAACAAGCAAAATTTGATTTGGACGCTAATTGGCGCCTACAGTACCGGGAAGCCAATATGTTTCGGACGCCAATTGGCGCCAACAGTAGTTAAGACGGCAAGCCTCGCCGCGGCTATAGAAGTACAGTGTTATACAAAGATTTTTGCAATTTTCTTATCGTGTTGGAGCGAAACCGTGTTGTAGGAGGGTTCCTGCAATTTATGAATCGTGTTATAGCGAAACCGTGTTATAAGATGCCGTGTTGTAGGAAGGTTCCTGCAATTTATGAATCGTGTTATAGCGAAACCGTGTTATAAGATGCCGTGTTGCAGGAGGGCTACCTGTATATTAAAAAACCTGATTCTTCCAAACCGATTATCCAAAAAAAAAGAACCACTTACCAGAACAGATTTATCTCGCAATTACTTCGAATACAATCTACTGTAATCGCATTTAAACCGCAAAAATATGACGTTGGAATAATTTTCAGACACAACCTCGGCCAAAATTTGTCAGAAACTTTAACCGAACCGGTCCGACCGAAAATGGATCGCGTGCCAATCAATTCATTTATTATCGTCGATAGCCCGTCGCTAAATCGATGATCGAAGTATCAAAGTGACGAGGTGCAAAAATGCCAGGGCGTGATATTTTCAGCATCACGGAGGTTCAATTCGAGCACGCGTCACACAGTCATATTAAACGTTCCGCTGCGGTGTCGCGAGTCGAGCACGAGATTGGCCCCGAAACTGTTTTCGAATAATGTCCCGTTAAAGCCACGCGTGTATCCACCAGCCTAAACGATCCCGACGACATCCGTAAGGTACTAGAATTTTTTAAACGCATAAATCTGGTAAATTAGCTATAAGAAAAATGCATATCTCACTTTCGAAAACATTGTAACATTGTAGTAGCCACTCGTGTATCGTTTAACCCATTCGCTGCCAAAGACGAGTATACTCGTCCTACTTTAAATATGTTATAACATGCAGGCTTTTGAATTAGCAAATTTTTTGTAGCCACAAACATAAATATAGAAATGTAGAGAACTTGAAAAAATACTATAAATAAAATTTTTTACAAAAATTATACTTTATTTCTTATTTAAAGACAATGATCTTTTACAAATTTAAATATAAATGGCAATGGGAATGACTTCATATAATTTAGGCTTGGCAGCGAATGGGTTAATGGTTATTAATGACTTCAATGTGGGAAACGACTAAACTCGTTTTGTGTATATTGTTATTAAAGCGCGGGAGACGACAAAACTTGTTTTCTACGATTTATCGGTGGTAATTTTTTGATGACAAAGTGATTTTTTTACAATAACTTAATTTCTTTTACAGTAAATTCCTAAAAATGGATCACGATAGAATAGAATGTGACGATGAAGAATTGTTTAAATTTTTTATTCTTTTTTCATTTTCGATTTTTGAGAAGGTATTTTTATTTTTATAAAGCGAATAAGGAAATTAATTTTTAAGAAGAAACTTAAAGTTTTATTAAAGAATAACCCATAGCTCAAAAGTTATAGCTATTTTATGCACAAGTAATTTCGCGCGCGAATTGCAAAAGATCGCCCGCTATATGGTGAGAATTCGACCAGAGAACACCCGCTTAAGATGTGTTAAAAGTTACAAACTGATGTATCTACATTTGAAAAAATTAATTTTCTTTAGTCATCACTGCACTGTTAAATTGGATTACTGTATCACTGTAGCGACACCACGATCCATCTACAGTAATCGTTAGTGAAAACATTTTCAAATCAAAGTGAAAAAAACTGTAATCAATCGTAATTTGTGCGTTTCGATTTCGCGGAGAACGCGAGGAATGTTGATTGCAGGGTGTTGCGAGAAGAAACCAATTAATTGGCGAAAGTAGACGCGACAACGGCATCGGACAAAGATTTCGGTGTTACCAAGCGTCTAGCTGCCTCGTCGCTTCGGATAATTGAATCTCGAGGAACAAGTGCGACTCGGAGGCTCGTTGCTTCGATTCAAAATCGCTAACAGGACGAAACTGATGAGCAATGAAATTAATTAGCGGATCGAATACGCTAGAAATTGCAACTTGGAATAGTTTCAACGAATCAAAATAACGAGTCGCGAAATTGCTAAAAGGAGGAGTTGTGAATGCGAATGGATAACGAAAGAAATTGGATTAATATGAAGATAAAAAAAATTGGTTTCAGATGACACTGCTAAACGTCTTCTAAGTTCATCCTAAGATTCTTCTTGAATGGTATAACACAGAGATGGGGAAACTTTTTAGCAGTAGAGGCCACATTTAAATTAGGCGGTAATAAAGGAGGGAATACTTTTATAACATTCAATTCTATTAATTTTCAGATTGTGGTAATCTATATAATTAAATATTAATTAATACAAGAGCTAACTTTTACGAAGGCCGCACAAGAAACTTACGGAGGTCTCACGTTCCCTATCTATGGTGTAACATATGCTTTATGAAGTTTGTGAGTTGGCAATTGTTGAATCAAGAGTCTTTAACATTAAAAACAATTTTTAAACTACTTTCACAATCTTCTTTTTAAATTATTCCCTATTTATCGACCGTACATTACAATACGAATATAAGAATTATATAGAAAATAATTGAACGCAGAAACTGAAAAGAAAAAATTAGTGGGGACCGAGGATATAAAAAAGGGACGCTTTTAAATAAAGAAATGCTTTTTCCAGCCGCGATACTTGCTTTTTGCCGTGATATTCGATGATGGATTTTTGACGTTCGGTACTTTAATTTTTGTAATTAATATTAGGGTAATTGTTGTATCTTATTTCATTAAGAGTCTTTAACACTAAAATCAATTTTTTAACACTTTCACAATTTTCTTTTTAAATTATTTCCTATTTATCGAACGTATATTATAATTGATGGGTTTTTATGGAATAATGGTAAATGTTCGAATTATAGAAACGTATATTTAATATGTACACGTAAGGTGATGCTCGCTGTGCGGTCAAACTAAGACTAACGCTTGTACAAAAGAAAAACAAAAAGTAAACCGAAAAGTATTCAAAATAACGGTAACCTCCGACGATGCTCGCTCGTATGTCGATAACAACGGCAATAGCATCGATCTTCTATCAATAATAATTTTTGTAATTAATATTAGGTTAACTTTTGTAGCTTATCTCACTAAGTCTTTAACACTAAAATCAATTTTTAAACTACCTTTACAATTTTCTTTTTAAATTATTCCCTATTTATCGAACGTATATTATAATAATTTTTGTAATTAATATTAGGCTACTAGCGGTAATCGCTACTGAGCGTTTACCGCATGCAAGCCATTCATTCCATCAAATTTTCTGGTTAGCTCAATAAAGCTAGTTGTAGATGTAATTTAGTAAAACAATAAAAAGAAAAAGAAAAAAATATTAAGCTAATTGTATTGTTTTTTTTTTTTTATAAATTTTGAGTTTTACGTGCGTGACAGTAGACGAAAAAATTCGAACGTATTTTTAGAGAGTAAATTGTTTACGAAAATAATTAGAAGTGGATTTATAATGTTGTATAATGTGCAGATGTGTTTTTTTTTATAATCAACAAACGTGATATTTATTAGAAATAAAGAAAGATTATCGTGTATTTTAATTAGTTATTAAGGATACTACGAGCGGTGACTAATCGTTACCAATTAACGAAACGCGAGTTTGTCCGCGACGACGACTCTTAAAACAAAGTGTACTTTCAGTTTAATTGTACAAGAGTTCCCCCTGGGGATTTGAATTTTTAATTAAAGCTTGATTTAAACAAAACACCTTGATTCCACGCAACTTTTTCCCTTAATCGTTACGAATCGCTCAAGTTACATCTTATTTAACGCTTTGCACTCCACTGGCGCCGGCGATGTGTGTAACTCGTTTCAAAGGCTAAGTTTCAAGTTAACTTTTCTATTTTCGTAAATTCAAATTTTTCTTCGAATTTTAAAACAAAGAAAATTTAACCAAGCAAATAAAAAAATCATAGACGGTTACAATTTCTTTTTCTTTCCAAGATAAAATTGAATTTTCACATTAGCCTTGTGAAACTTGGAAAAAATTCAGGAGTGCAAAGAGTTAACGTTTAAATCGCAAGAATTTTTTCTGTTCCATGTAACTTACGTGAATCTAGCAGATACTGGTAGATAGTAGACGATCCTACCTGAAACAGAAACGAGAATAATTACGTTTAAAATGTGCGAAACACCAGCCAGCTATTTAATTATAACAAAATCGTACACATATTGCAGATATATTTTATAAACATGTATCACCGATTACATTCGCAGTGTTTGGTCAACATTGTACAAATTAACGCACGAGATGAAACGTTGAAACGGAACTATTTGATATCTTGAACTGATTTTGTAATTAATATTTATACGATTAAAAATATTTCTGTTATAAGAGTTACTCTTAATAAAATTAAAAAAAAACCTTTAAAGCAACGAGAAGAATCTCTAGCCCCACGATATTAACACTAGATTTACGGAACCCGTCAATTTGACGCAGTTCAAATTTCGTGCTCAAGTTTAACAATCATGCGTGAGAAAAATATAAACTCAAAATGAAATTTATATAGAAAAATTGACTAAATAAATTTGTATTTCAATGTATCCATCAAAATGATCCAATGCCCGTAAATCTAGTGTTAACACGTTGCCGCAGATGACGGCTATAGCCGTCCGATCTTTGGCGATATGTAGGCAAACGACGGCTATAGCCGTCATGCACGTTTTAATTAATAAAAAAAAGAACAGCGTTAGTACGGAGTGTTCTAACGCATACACTTGTTAATTATTGAGTAATACATCGAAAAAAAAGGGTATAGCATGCTAGACAGCATATTAGAAAAATCAATTTGCGCCAAGTTTCAACTTTGTATCTTCACTGAGGGGGTAGTAAAGTGTAAAATTAAAAAACCACGTTTTTGCTCAATTACTCCAATCGTAGAGCGTGAAAAATTCAGAAAAAAATCAGAGATATTCCCGTTAGCGTAGAACATGTTACAGAATTTTTTCAGATTTTTGGATTGACAATCCAAGCGATAAAAAATAAACGCAAAACAAATTCAGAAAAATGCCCATTTCATGTCGAAGGAATCGCGGATCTATGATTATATTTTTTCAGTAGATATATATTATTGATGCTATGACGCTCTATTTTTTTCACATCTTTTAATCGAGTGCTTCATAGTTAAAAAAATCAAAAACCGCTTTTTCGCAGTTTCCTGCGTGTCGGGATAACTTACACGGCGAATTTTCGTGTGTTCTTTATAACAGAAGTATTTTGTGCAATGTTCATTGTTTTCACGCACGTATCATTGTCCGGATACTCATAGGCGGTAGTAAATATGAATTCTGACCGATTACAGTCGAAGAATACTCGGCTAACGCGAGACATGGAGAAAGCGAAAGCAGTTTTGTGGATCGTACACTTACATCAAACGAAAATTCTGTTAGGCGATAGAAAAAAGGGATGCCCATACCACGAGTAATGGCGCACGTCATGGTTCACCCCAAGCAAACCCTCTGACCCCAACGCTGCGAATACTGTTCAGGGTGTGGTAAATAATAGGAAAGATGACGAAGAACTAGCGCCACGATGGCGTCATCGCTATCAAACGCCAGTAACAAAGTACCGGCGTCGGTTCTTTACAAAAGAACTTACTGCAACGCGAGAAAATTGAAAATCGATCCTGAAGCTGGTCCAAGGTCACTTTTCCCGATACTTCCCTCTCGTGCGAGTCACGCTACACTGGTCAGCTTTGGTAACTTTCAACGCCTCTTAACTATGGAATGTTGCGAAAAAAAAAATTTTTTTTTTCTATTTTGAAAACGAATTAACCCTTTCAGTATGGTGCTCCAAAGACGAAAAGTGTTATTGTTGTACAGATCGATACAGTTTTTATTAACACATTGCGTACGGCGGTCTGCTCGCACTTTTTATAAGTCTTTATATTTATATTTATCATTGTCTTCGCGAAGGACAAAATATGTGTACTGTACCGTGCGCGCGCCATGCGTTAAGATCGAAATATGCAGTGTATTAATTTATTTAATTTTCGTTTATATTATTTAGTTTTTTTATACCGAAAATATATCGCTCGGAACAGTTGGGATCAAAATTACGCGAAATAAACGGCACTTCCTTGAAACCTTATTTTCTATACAATCCAACTGATCTGTGGTATTAAATGTGTTTAAAAAAAGTACCTTCTTTATTCTTTTTCGTATCGTTAAAAAATAACGTGGAAAAACAATAGTGAACGGAATAGTTAACACATTGCGTACGGCGCTCTGCTCGCTCAACGCGTTTCCACGGCCCGCACACTTTTTATAAGGCTTTATATTTATATTTATCTTTGACTTCGCGAAAGACAAAATATGTGTACTGCACTGTGCGCGCGCCATGCGTTAAGATCGAAATATGCAGTGTATTAATTTTCGTTTATATTATTTAGTTTTTCGACCAATAAGTAAATATATATAAGTTAAAAACCAGCAAACGTGTCGTTTAATTTTGAACCGATCACTTCATTATTTTATATAGGATCAATTTTGCTCCATTACTCTTGTCCATCTCTCGTTTAACAAATAAGGCTTTTTATTTATATAAACACTGCCAGACGAAGTTGCTGCGCGAAGATAACGAAAGAAACTTTCGGGACAATCTAATATATTGTAAAACAAAATATTATGCATCCGTTGTTTATTAATAACACGAAAGAATCTTTCGGGACAACCTAATGCTTCGATTTCTTTCTTATTATTGAACGTAAGTGGAATCTAGCAGGAAATATGTTGGGTCATCTCGCGAGTAATAGGAGTGTTTTTCTCTTTTCAAGAAGGGTGAAATTAATTAATTCATTTATAAAGATCGATTCATCGTTTCATTCCACTTTTCAGATGGTTTTCTCTTTCGGTTCTAATGTTTCCTTCTTTTTGTACATATTCGTATTTCTTCCTGATTGTTTTAGAATATCGATAAATAGGGAATAATTTAAAAAGAAAATTGTAAA
>SMSQ01022597.1:0-18064 GCA_019453375.1 Ctenoplectra terminalis | reverse complement strand
AAAAAAAAAAGCAGAATTTACTAAACCGACTGCATTCATTGGCTTAGCTATTACCAGGAAAGCACGTTAATTAGGTACAGCCACTTTTGTAGCGTGTCACGTTGAATAAAAATGTTCTCGCAACCGAGATACTTGTATCTTTCGTTTTAATAGTTCTATTTGGAGGCTTTATAGCCTGAAAATTGTACGGCAAAATATAATATTAAATTGTTGCATTAAATACTTGATTCGTGTAAATTTGAAAGTGAAAGTAAGGATATGAGTGTATTTTAAGAAAACACTAAAAAAGAAATGTATCGGATAATTTACGTTGAAGTAAGAAATGATAAAGAAATTTAAAGCTTAAAAAAAATGATAAAGAAACTTAAGGATTCAAGGAAATAGATATTGTTGATACAAATGGAAACCGTAGAAGTTTATAGAACGTATTCCACGTGCATGGAGCTTGATTTAAAAAATAGTATTCTCTTTTAAATTCACAAAGAATTTAAAATCAGCAAGCAAATCGATAAACAAGGTAACGAGCATGTTTGCTTTTCTTTGTTTAAACAATTTTTCTACTTCGATAATATTGATTCAGGTGATACTTATTCAACGTAAATTTATTATATTTACAGTCTCGTGCATTTCCGAGGATTAAAAATATTTGCAAAACTTGGAAATAAATCTGAATGATAACTTCATTCGCAGCTAGCGAAGCTGAATGTTTATTTTCTAAACCGTATCTCTAGAAAATTACCAAATATTGAAAAACCTATTTTTCTAAGCTAAAATACTTGTATAACGCTTGCACTAAAAAATTATTCCACGGAAAGTAACGAATATACAAAGAATGGTATAATGCTTCTATCTTTACTTCTATTAAAAATATTACGCGATGTTCTACACTATTAAAAAAAATACGAAAAAAATACTAAAATAAAAAATACACTTTTATATACCTGACAAAATACTCGAGTAGTACAATTCCTCGAAAAATAAAAATTCAAGTAACAAAAATATAATTTTACTTATACAAAAAATAACTTTGACGATTGCTTTGTCACAATACCATCACAAAACACCTCGCATACTAATATTTCCTCTCGAATGCAACAATAGAAGCCGTGGGTCGATTTCTGTATGCCAGCGCACCACTCGATCATTTCCCGCCGAATCCTTACGAGGATAAAGATCCTGGACCCACTTACGTACGACCCATCGAAGTCACGCCTAAAATGATGGGTCCTGGTCGACTTTACATTCCATTTCCGAAGAAACCAGGAGGAAATCACTCTGGCTGCTTCGACAAATTTCCAACGTATTCTAGCGATCCGTACGACAAGGATATTAAAGAAACGAAGAAAGTGGTTGGTGTATTTGTCACTGGTGGGCCACCTCGGCGAGCCAAGTACACAAATAGTATTATAGATCAAGTTACCAGAATATCCTGCAACGCGACAAATTATATGGGCTATCGGGAACAGGTTTATCCTTTGAACAAATAGGAGTTTTTACGTTGTTATTTATTGTTTCTATGAGATTTTATTAAAAATAGGTTGCCTCAAAAATTTCCTTCGTTATCTTCATATAATTATACAGCCTTATCTGTTAAACCAAAGATGGAGAAAAATAATAGAGCGAAACGGATCCTATATAATATAATAATAAAATTAAAATAAAGTTATATTAGTATAAAATTAAATTAAAGTAAAACATAAAATATTATGCGTTTAATGCTTATTAATAAAACGAAAGAAACTTTTGGGACAGCCTAATAGTTTTATAATTTATGTATACTACTGGATAAAAGTATAACAACTTTATCGTAATACTATTTTTTCTCGGTCAATTTAACACCTTGTTTAATGACCAATAAATATTATACCATCTATTAATGATATTTAAGTAACATCTAATATCTATTAACCTATAATTTCTCTCCGCTTCGATCCAATTCCTGAAACAGGCGTCCATTAAACCGACCCAACGGAGGAAATGAACAATTACCGTAAGACCACTAAGAAATAACATCGTTAAACCTTTCCTGTCCCCCTCTCCTTTTTTTACCGTCCACCCTGTTGGCACACTGTTAGTACACGAATTTAACAGCGTACACGAACACGCCAACAACAATCGTGCGAATCGCGAGTCGAAAAAGGTTTGCGTAAACACGCGACAAATACAACGTTTGGACTTAGTGTCTGCGTGCAAGAGACGATCCTTTCAAAGTGAATCACTCCGCCTCGTCCGAACTTACTAATGAAATTCTAACGAACGTCCCTGCCGCTGAGTCCACTCGTGGCGGTCGCAATTAAACGTTCCTGGCAAACATCGCGTACCAGGACGACAGGCTCGTCTCGTCACTTAAAGGCTCGCTAACACGCCGCTAAGGTTGTACGTATTTGACTGTCGGCGAGTAAGGCTGCGTAATTAACGGGACGTTTTGCTCGCCGTTGAAAAACCGGCCACTTGTCAAGCGACAAATGACGAAATCCTGACGGTCAGCAAAAACATTGGTGCAACGAGGAGCCTGTTAGTGCCGGGGATGAAAGCGAAACAAATTTATGCTGATCCTTCCAGCCACGTACGTACACGGAATCGCATTATGAATACTGATGGGGAATACGTTTTTCAGGTTTTGTTTCTCTGCGTTTCTTTTTTAGATTTTGTTTTGACGGACAGAATGAAAGAGAAAGATCTTTTATTATGTACAGGGTGTCCTCGGTAACATTGGACAGTCCTTTATTTCCTAAGGTATTGTAAAATCCAGTAAGCTTCTAAGCTCGGTGTTTTAAAAACTAATTGAAATCGACCAGGTACACGGAGGGTTGATGAATTCGTCTTAAAAAGCATTACGAACTTGACCTTCGTATCTTATTAAATAGTAAGGTAAAAAAAAAAATTTTTTCTGTGTATAATATATTAGAAAATGTTAGTTAGAATTCTTAATTATAATAAATAGAAATCTTAATTAGAAAAGTGGACATCCTGTATGCAATAAATATTATATAATCCTATAAAGGGGTAATGAGGTAAAAGTCTGTCTATGAACCTTTTTCTGAAAATATGTAGACATGCAGTTATTCGGGAAATTAAAGCTACATTATTAAATTAAACAAAATTTCCAAGTAACTAAATTTCTTAAGACTCATCTTCATATTTTTATTATTTCTCTTACTATAAATAATTCCTGCTTTACTAACCCGACATTGTAGATATCACACGTAAGTTCATTTAATTATTAAAGTCGTAACATTCTTCGCCCACATCCGAGATCCTTCAAAACATCCGGTAACACCATAATCGGTAACGGTAAACGTCGATTCATACAACCTACCCACCCACTTTGACAAATAATTACTCTTCTGTCGGCGGTGACAAAGCGAATCAACCCTCGTCGAGAAGCGACAGATCCAATTACACGATTCATCAAGTAAACATTTCGGGATTGGTATACTTTAATCCCACATCGCAGTCACGATCCTTCGCTAAGACAATCCTGAAATCACGAAATCTCCTTAAAAACCGTTGAAGAGAAGATAGTAGGTGGCAGAACAAAAAGTTGAACATCCTTGCATCGGGGCGCAATAAGCGTTTTCGCTTCACCGGCAGCCTGAAAAATTTTCAAGTGGTTGTCTGCTGGCAGACAAGAAATGGCGACGGGTAGGTATGATTCCGCGAGATTTATTCCGTGGCTGAAGCCGACCATTTCTCCGTGCCGTGTCGTTGCGCCGGTATTAAACATTCCAAGCATTGCGATACCTTCCACCATCCTCTCCCCCCGAAACACACCCTTCAGGGCGCGTATACAATCTTGGACCAGCACCAGAGACAGCCACGCGATCATCCACACATACAGATGCGAGCACGAGCGCAACGACCGTGTCTAAGCGCGAGTTTCTTCTCGGGATAGGTAGAGCAAAGAGGATCGAAAAATATGCGAGTTCGACGAATCCAGTGAAATCTTTCGGAGCAGTCTCGTTCAGCCGGGAAACCGAGGAGATGCTTTACGGAAGCATACCGCCGCCAGGAAACGGCCGAGCATATGCAGCCCCTAAACATGGACATCTTTATGATTCGAGAGGATTTCGGTTCGGTTCAGGGTTGTTAATGTTGGCTGGCAAGTTATATTTATATTCTGTTTTGCCTCTTAGTTTTTCTTTTTCCGTATAAAAAAAAAAAAACAGAATGAAGACCGGTACGTGGATTTGGGGAAAATTTCGTAAGCGGGATTTGTATTCTGCCGTTTATTTAGATTTTTTATTTTGCAGCAAGTTATTCTGTAAATTGACTTGAATTCTTTTGTGAAGTTAGAATTAGTTCACCAGATGGCGTGTAAAAATATTTTCGAAGAAGCTGCAGTTAATTGAATTGTTATTAAAATTAAAAACACACATTCTGTAGATTTATGTCAGTTATAAAATATGGTCGCGACTTCGACCAATTGCAATTTTCTCAAACATTTGTTTGCGCGTCGTCTGGTAAACTGCTCTTTCTAACTTCTCACAAGAATTCAAGTCGTTTGGTTCGATTTTAAAAAAGTTATTCTCTTTCATAGTCTATACGATTTTGAGTGCGATCCACTGTATAGAAATTCTCGTACGTAATTTTAAAGGTTAATGAACATGAAAGTTGACGTGCTATCCGCGAGTTTGACTCTAAATACACAGTCAAACAGAATTTATCACCTCTAACATTGTATTTTTTTACAGAATTCTTTAACTCGACTCAAACGTGTTCAAATGTGCTTCCCACAATCGATACAGAATATTGTAACAAAAATTTGACGAGTGTATCTACTTTTATGATTTTCCGTATCAATTAACATAAACTAGAATTCTCCTTATACAGTTCCCATAAACTAATCCCGTAAACTTGCACGAAACTTACACACCATCCCTTCCGCTTCTACCACCCCGCTAAATACTTAATAAACCAAAAAAGTTATCTCACAGCTCACCTTGAAGGCCGACAGGCTTATCCATCAGAAACACAAACTCACCTAAATTTTTCGCGGCAACGGGCGCAGGCGCGCGATCGCAAAACAAGGCTGAGGGGATCATCGTGACAAACGATATCCTTTTTAGCAAGCCTTCCGATCGGGAATCCCACTGGTCCGTTCAGCAGAAAATTCCATTCCCGTAAATTGTAAAGCCAGTTCGCCGCGGCTCCCGAACGTGGAAGACCTCCACAGGATAATAATTCCACGCACGGCCATTTTTCCGGCTCAACGAGGCTGAACTGCAAATTATTAAACGTCCCCGCTCGCTTCCCCCTCTCGGGGACCGTCTCCCCGGTTATTATCGACTAACGATATTATTCGTCGCTTCGAAGTGTGTAGCAAGGTATTATAATTAAGGCCAACAAGATTAAGGCGACGTTCCCTCTAAAGCGCCCCGGTTCACTTCCATTCCGGACGAGCGATGAAAAATTAGGAGACACTCGAGAGCGTTTCGGAAACGCAACGTACGAGCGAGAATAATAGCTCGTCTTAAAATCTTCCTCCCTGGGCGGTGAGTTTTTTGGAAACCGTACGGTCAAGGAACCTCGTTCAGCGAGGATTTACCTTCAGCTCCGCGATCGCATTGTTCGATCTTGGAAATGCTCGGAAGCCTTTAGAAAATGGTGGGCGAGCTTGAATTTCATGTGATCGATCGTGTTTTCCCGGCGTCGTTTATTGGAAACGCGATATTATATTTCGAAAGTGCAATACTGAACACGATTTTCTAGAATCCTTGTTCCGTTGCTCTCAGGACGTGCTTGTCCCCGACCTTGCAACGCAATTTCCACTCGTTTAGGCCTTTGCTTCTCTTCGGACAGTTGAAGCTCTCCATTAAACTCCCGAGAATTGTGTATTAATATATATATTTTTTTTTTTCAATGATTTAATTAGCTATTTCCAATTCGGACGGTAAGAGCTTTATTAAGAAAGTCTCGTTTCCTAGTTGGCAAACCATAGCTGTAAAGTAATTTCTTTAATTTTCTGTATCATGAGACATCGCGCATCCCAGTTACAGCTTACCTGCCCTAATATCAGGCTCTCGCATGCTTTTCGACGCTCGCAATTAGCATTTACCTACGCATTTCCGCGTTACCTCTTCCTACGTTTTCCTAGGAGGTTGATTTCGAATTGAAACTAACTAATCGTCAACCTCTATTTCCCTTCCTTACAAGCTACCATCTTCCGACCATTCCTCGCTTAAAATTAATTATCAAGGCAAAAATAATTAAAATCGGCCGTAAGATGTGCCCCCTTGTATAATAGAATTTTAATAAAAAATGTTTTCTGTCTGCAATAAATTAGGAAATGAAGGACTGACCAGTGTCACCGCGGACACCTTGTATACGTATTTTAATCGAGAAGTGAATGGCGCGAAAATAAAAATAACTAATCGGAAGCGAAATTGAAGAAAGGAAGTTAAATCATAAGAGGAAAAATTCTAAATCAAAGGTAATGAATTAAAAATTGAAAAATATATTATTAAAAATCAATTATCAATGAGTGGTATAATATAATAAGGTATTACATAATTACGTAATGAAATCTATTGAGAACGAAATGTAGTGCAATTTAAAGTTGAATAAAGAATGATAGAAAATAAAGAAACCGAAATGAAAACACAGCAAGTATAACGAAATAACTGAAATTTAATTCTATAGTAGTTGTAATTAAAAGCGTCGCAGGATTCTCTTTTGCGAAAAAAGCGATGCAAAATTAGTTTTCAAGAAAATAACCGTGCGTAGAACAAGTTGCAGGTGTGTTGTTATGAAAGAGCGAAGAAACGAAAAAAATGAGGTCGAAGGGAACGTGGAAGGGGATCGAGAATGGAGATAGAAGGCTCAGAATTTGAAACGAAAGAAGAAGACAGGTTACAGCAAGGTACGGCCGCATCCAAGCGAGCTTTCAACGCGAAAGCTGCCGTAAAGCCAGCCGTTTCAACGAATGTTAGGAATATCAATCTCCGCTGGCTAAAACCAACGTATACGTAAGAATGGCTTGAATGGGGATCAGCGAGGGTTTCGAAGAGTATCGAATACTGCGAAATATCCCGGTTATTACTACGTAAACTGAAAACCGAGACGAGGCCCATTGATTAGAGCGGTGTGTCGATTAGCTCGCAAAACGCCTGAGACTTATACCCGTACAAGTAATACCTCAATGGATGTTAAATGTCTGTTTAAAACTTTGTAATTTTATTTTTTCTGTGTATCTACTTCCATTTTACAGCTAGTTTACTGACAAAGTGAAAAATATACTATAAAATATGATTTTACTTAACGACAAAAATTATTTTCCATACCGTTCATTTCATTAATTAAAAAAAAAAAAAATAAATGACAAACGTTTTAATATTATTATTTTACAATATTAAATTTTTGTTTAACAATTTACCAATATAATATAAAAGTTTCGGACACTTAGAAAAGACGATGCTTGATACAGTAGTATTTCTGATTATACAAGTTGAAATATGATTGCTCGTATAAAATGTTTATTAACGATAATTATTGTTAACAATAATTGCTGAGTATCTCATGATGTGTGTATTAAGTAATACCACTCGCAGGTGTAAAATCGCGTTAAAAATTATAGCAGTGTTTATCGAATATTTAACGTAAGCACGTATAGACCTGTGTCTGACTATTCGCGGGGTTATACTACTTTCTCGCTTTCTGCCTGCACAGTGTATCACGCTGTTCTCAAAGTTCGACCCTGTACGAAACTATACTACTGACCAATTATCTGATTATATAGCGAATCGTACTCCTTGGTAAACACTGAATATACAGAATAAAGCACTTAATGTTATTACCTGAAATACATACATGTGTCATCTATTAATTTGGAGGGTCTAAAGCGTATTGTATATAGGACACAGTACGAAGTATTTTATTTAATAGCTTACTCTGTACAAATTACTCCGTAAAACACTATAGATAATAAATTCAAGATTAAATAATTAACAAATTAAGTCGTAGTAGATAAGAAATAAAAATGTGAAGATAACTTTACATCGAAGTACAATTGAGAAATCTGATGGTACTTTTAGGGTTAAACATTCCATGCAAGCATTATTAAAAATGTGTGATCATTGAAAATAGTTTCTATATTCTACACATTTGAAGTTTATTTATCTTCATTTAGAAAATTATGTGGCAACGAAGTCCTAAAATACGTCGATCGAAACCTAACGAGGATTTCATTTAAACAGAATTCTGTAAGAGGATTTCGATGGAAAATTTTCTGACAAAGGATATCACGCTTTACATGGTAATAATTGGAAATATTCCCCGCGCTTCTTTTCCTAATTTCTATTAATTATCGTCAGCGAATTCAATCAACCGTTGATTAACTTCCGCGTTTATCGTTTCCAATTATTTCAGCCAAATAGAACGTGCCTCCTTTTAATATGTAAAACCGATCTTTGTGAAAGCTTTTATGAATTTCTCGTTTCGAGTTTGATCTTTTCAATCCTCACAACTCTATTGCCTCTCCACTTATATTTGTTTCAACCAACGTAGCATTAATTCTTGCTTTTGAATTCAACTGAAATTAAATTCCCACAACAATAGTACGACTCCATTGTTTTATCCAGTTACATCAAACATGATCGATAATGTTTAAATTCTCTACCTTTTTTCACCGATACCAAAATCGTTACTGAAAATATTTAAACGGGCTAATTTAGAACCAGCCGCAAAAATATCCATCGTTGAACAATTAAAGGCAATGGAACAAAAAGAGAAAAAAAAACGAGAAATAATTCAAATTAGTAACTCTAATAACTCGCGTTACAGGAATATAATTGCAACTTTCCGTGAATCGGGCAGGAAATAGGCGTTTAAAACAAATTTGTTTCCAAGTACAGCGACGCGGAAGAGAGCACCGATTGGAATCAAGAGTTGCGGGATACAATTTTCGGATGCATATTGTATGGCTCACACTGCGTCGTTATTGTCCCCAGGACAGTTATCCGACTATTTTGTCGGGCCAGGCTAAAATGGTTTACGTCAAATAATGTCTGTGTAACCGCTGCAAATGACTGGTTGCCGTTCGAAATCCATTGAAAGCGAGTTTTAAATATTTTTCTCATCGTCGAAGCCCCGCTACATTGTTCGAAACAGTTTTTAACTGTTCTCTTATGCGAGTTACAAGCGCAGGCAGGGAGGAGGAGAGCTAAACGAGAAGTTGAATATTGCTACGGAGTCTACGTGACTGACAGCAATTTAATGGAATTTCCATGGAAAAATTGTTGCTAAGAAAATGGCTAGTGAAAACACTCGCCTCGGTGAAGAGAATAAGCTGAAATTATGAATTCTAGCAAAAGGTCAAATTATACCGTGCACTGTTAATCACGATCGCAACACAGAATTATATTTGTTGGAAATAGGTTTCAAACTATTTATCGATATCGCACAGCGACGTTTTGTATATTTTATATCCGATTATAAGGGAGCTCGACTTATCTATATTCTTGTATATTATGGCTGATCGTAAGAGAATTCGACGCATCGCGCGAAGACGTTTTGTATATAATTTATAAGAGAGCTCCAGTGGCCAAACTTATATTCCCAGAATCCTGACGCCTTCCAATCTTGATGAAATTATTTAAACTTTTTTCTGTCCGAGATTTCTGCCACTATGTATCCTGTTAACTCCACCAGAATCATCCATCATCTTTTCTTAGTCATAGCTTTTAGAGGAGCAGACATTAAATTTGTAGCAGCATCCGCAATGAAAGTACAAAAGTATCGCTTGGTCCTAAACTTATATATCTTTTATTCCTTTAACGCGTTCCTTTAACGCGTTTCGTTAAACGAATCGGTGCGAGTATTAATTCCAGATTTCGCGTACGCAACACTCGATGCACCCTCATATGGATGGAAAGCGTAATAGCATCGCTCTACTTTTTTGTGTCATTGATTTCTGCTTTTTCTCAATCGTGCCGCGTGTACTACCATGCGTGTGCTCTCGCGTATTCTCTTTCGCGTTCCTGTAACTTTTTTTTTCTTTATTCGTTTATATCGTATTAGCAATAAAATTCTACGTTGTTAACTTTTTGGCTGCGACACACTAGCGCACGAATCAATATGTAGGTCAGTCGCCGTGGCTGATTGTCACAAAACGTTATGCTCATTAACAGAAATGTAAATTTTGTTCACGTAGAAGCACAATATGTGTATTTACAAAGTAAATATAAACAGGCAGTTGCTTAGCAACAGCACTACCTAGTTAGATCAGTTTAGTAATATAGTTTACAAAAAATTGGAGAGCGTATATATGCGCCTTTCGTAGTCAAGGGGTTGAAGACAGTTTTTTGGTAGATAATTTTGCAGTAGAATTGGCTGAAGATAAAAGATACAGGAACAAATAAAAAATATGATATATAATGTATAATTATACCATAAATATAATGTTAGACTTGTCACGTCTAACATGGATAACAAACTATAACAAAACGAAAATACTTTTAAGAAGTAGTCACAAATTGAACTGCTTAATTTAAACGTTATTTATTCGTTACTTGATAATAATTGAATCGATCAAGTAAATGATTATCCGTTTAATTCACACAATTATCGGTTCTAAACGAATCTTGTTTCGCTCGCCAACAACAAAAACTGTACAATGAACGGAATATTCGGAAGCAGTGACGAATGTTTATCGTATGGTCAGACGTGCGTTTAGACTTTCAAAAGAACGCAATCAATGCGTTATACAATTTTCAGTCTTTCAGTCGTTTCAAACAGCGGTAAATAATCGCGTACGGTGATATAATTAGAAGAACCATTCGTATCGACGAATTTATTTGTCTTCGTGTTATTATTCCTCCGTAGCTCAGGATTTTTCCGCGAAAGAAATTTACAAACGAGGACAGCGTATTTTCAGCAGACTGTCTCATAATTCTAAAAATTAAACTCAGGAATAGAGTTAAAAAAAGAAAAAGGAAAAAGAAAAAATACTTCGAATTCAAATGTCTATATATAAAAGAAGAACGAAACTATTTTCATAATTTTAAGCAAATGTTGAATGACTAGGATCAGAGTACATAAGAATCATAAAATAAGGGACTATCCAATGTTACCGCGGACACTCTGTATAATAATTTCAAAGGTAACCGTAGCTTCGATTAAATTCTAAAAATTCTACCAATATCGCGAAGAAAAATTGCAATCGGTATTGAAACAATCGTAAGATGATAATTACGAGTGGCAAAAGGAAAAAAAAAAGAATAACGCCTTTCTGTTTCCTAGAACGTTCTTCGAAGACAATGAATTCAATTGTCTCGAGAATGTTTCCGTCTTAAACGAGCTGTAGATTTACTCCACTTGTCCGCCCACTCGCTTCTCCTCTCTTCTTCGCCTGTCTTCTGTCTTCGAGCTGACAGTGATAAACAGGGTGTGTCGCTTCTCTCAATGTTGTTTAAGTAAATATGTACGGCGATACGCCTACCTTCCTCTGCTTTATAAACGTATAAGGCGTCTCAGAAAAATGTTCCGAACATTTACAATATCCAGGATATTAACACAAAGAGTACCGACGTTTAAAGTATTCTTATTTGCGTCAAAGAAGAGAAAATTAAAGGCGTATTAAAAAATATACAACGCAAGGGAGAGAAAGCTTTATCTAGACTTTTAACAGAAAATCGTCAAAAATCTCGCAGATGGTATCACAGTAAATTTATTAAATTTAGATTAACTCTCTGCGAACCAGGTGAATAAAGAATTACACAATGAACCAATTAAGGATTAACACCATAAAAAATTGTTAGCGGAAGAAATGAGAAAGACTTGTTTTTATAAGAGTTTAAAAATGAATCTTGACGATATATAAATGAGCTTTAAGTTTCTTCTCAAAGAAGTATGATTTTCCAATCGAGTCTTCTGTCGAGTATTTTATGGTAAACAAAGAGCTAAAGACTGACTCTACCAAAGCAGTTTTTTAATTTAAAAATAATTTAAAATTCCATAAATTTCTAACGGTGCATTTTTTAGTATCTTCTGTGATACTCTGTAAAATATGTGGTTAAGGATTTGTTTCTATCACATTATGTATTTTTTTTCAAATATCTATTATTATAATTTCTTTAGTACAAATAAGTATACTTTAATCGTTGGTAGTTGTGGTGTTAAGAATGTTTTCAATTAAAGGAAATGTAAATTAGTTTTTTATTATCGCACAACATGGTATCGATATCGTTCGTTTTATTATTCCACCCTTTCGATTCGATACCGTTTAATTCACAAAGCAGCAGATCTCAAAATAACAATATATTGTTTGGATAACGGTGTAAAAGCAAACGTTAATCAAAATTTTTATGAAATCATTCTATCATATATCCGATGAAAATCAATTTAAACAATCAATTTCACGATATCATGTTGCGAAGCATGAACACTTCGCCAAATTTATAAAATTATGCAACGTTTCCTTCAAAGAAAGGACGAAAAAGGAAATCCATGAAATAATTACTTTTCTTGCTATCCTACATCAGAGTGGAAAAGATTAAATCGAAATAGAAATGCAGGAACCGATATTTTAAACAGAAAGGAACGTTTGTCGATATCAGATTTTCCATAAATTGGAACACATCCAATCTACGGAATTGGAAGATTTTTTCAGATTAAGCAGTATAGACCGTTCAATGGTCTTACTTTTGTTTTACCCCAATTCATATTCATTAGGAATTCAATCCATATAATAGAACCAATACTATCAGACCACATTTTTCTTTTCTCTCTTTCTTTTTTTTAACTTAAAGTATTTACAATCAATTCCTCACGTTGAATTATAATTAAATTTGTTAACGTTTCATCGTGGCGTGAGAAGTAACTTATAACGATTACATTCAGTTACTGTGTTCATATATAAGACTTAACCGGACATAATTGTGAGCTCGTTACATATTTATAATTATTGTGATCAATAAATAACTAATAAAGACACAAATATTTATCGTGTAATAAGAAACATTTTGTAAAGAATCGTCCAGAATTAAATCGTCGAGATGAAATTTGTTATAAGATAAATAAATATTCGCAAAATTGCAATTATACCGGTGCGGGCGTGTTTCCTTTGACCCGTGTTGAATCGACAAACCTATACCATGAAATTATCGTCGCGACAGTCTACACCTCGAATAGAAAGTGAACATATTTGCCTACGTATTTGCGAGGCATTGGAACAGACCACAGTCTGAGTTTACTATTGCATCCGCAAGGCAAACCGAACAGGTTGCAGAAGGATCCGTGAAAGAGTAAGTCAAACGGGTCGCATAAAGCCACGGTGTCATTGAATTAGTAAAGGAACACGTATCAGCGAGAAAGCTATGATTTATTTATTATACGCAACTACCTGAAAATATCTGCTGTTAAACATGAAATATCAAACTATAACAAATGTCATACACAACAGTTATTGCAGCATAAAAATCCACTGGCTTTAAAATTGACTCGCACCAATATTAGTATGCATACAATAATGGCCACAGAAATTTCATCGGTTTTCACCATCGTGTGAGCTATCGATAAGGAGCCATTATCACAAACTGTGAATGCTTTTCCAAAATTGACTATCATACGTAACTAAATTCAGTTCAAATCTTAAAAACAAAAGGTGACAGAAATTCCAATGGACAGTACGTTATTAAATAAAAATATTTTCTTTTATAATATATAAATCGCTTTTTATTTACGCGTTAAAAGCCGCAACCTAAACAAATCCAACTGAAGGAATATAATGCAGCCCTATTGCGTCAGATTATTCAAAACTATTAAAAGACCGCGTTAATACAATTTAGTACAACTAAAAAGTTTGCAATGTATCTAAATATTCGACAAACCGTGTTCTCAAAAACAATAAAAATTTGCAAGTATTCATTATTTAATATATCTGTAACGTTCATAGTCTTAGATTATGACCTGAGATTTTGCAGGATTTATAAGCGTGTTCACAATTTAAACCCTTGATCAATGGTGTTCGACGTCGATCAAATTAATAATCGCAAATTGATATTGCCAATTAGCTAATGAGCCTGATTTAAGAATTTAATAAGCAAATTTGCATTAATGAGCGTCGTTAATGAAGCATGAACGTATCGATAGTGCTTGAAACATGAATTTTGTATGACCTGTAATACTCGTAAAATAGATTTATCGTTATTAATATCAATTCGTGCGTCTCTTTTTTTTTTTAATCGAATAGCTAGCAAAAGGTAATAATCAAAAATTTACACAGATAAGAGAATTTCCTTTTCGCACCATCGTTTATCGGGGTCAAGAATTCCCACGCGAAGTCATCCAACTGTAATTACTTAGCGAGTTTCGGTTCTCCGTTCCTCTTCACTTACATTTTGTTCTTTCTCATTCCTTTCAAAGCATACACAAACTGATACACGGTTACCTCTCACATTACAAGATATTACATTCAGTTACAAATATACGTACAGTTATAAAAATGAACGTACACGTGTCGGTGATAAAAATCGACGGCGACATGAATGAAAACATAGATTTTTTAGTACAATAATGCAATTTCGTATAAAATCGAAAATATTACAACGTAATTTAACAAACAAAAGGGACTTTGAAGCAAAGCTACGCGAAGAACTTCTATTAAGTAGGTAACAATGAAAGCCTTCGCATCTGTATGTGAAACTATTATGTGAAACTATTATAAACTAAATATTAAAATTTCATTTCTGCATACTTCTCCCAAGTTCAGCAAATTAATGGTTCAGATTTACCTAAGCAGTAAATAGTAGTTTTACAAGTTTCCTGCATTCTCTTACTAAGACTACAATTATTTGTGGAATTTAAAATTAATTATGTTTGCATTTCAACAAGTATTTCTGGCGCTTTGAGAAAATATGAGTGGAATTATACTTACGAAAAGACATTTGTAAACTCTTATTTCTCTTTATGTACACGTTGGTTCGTATCGAACAATTATGGAGATTAACAATGGAAAACAATGCTTAAATTCATTGATACGTTTTCGTTATAATCACGAGCTATACAAATGATACATTATTACGCGCAAATAAAAAATATGGAAAGATATATTATACATTTTGATCAACGCATACTTTTCTTTCATAGTACTACGGTTTGACGGTACAAAAATTATTTTACATACTATATTGTCAAAAAAAAAAAATAATAGCAATGATACTATTCAAGATTTAACAATTTAAATTAAACTCAAGAGAAACAAGCTATTCGCTTCGTACTTTTTGAAAATCTCCAGCATTTCACCAACTTCGTACTACCCACCCACAAAATACTCTCTGTCAAAACTTTGTACCCACTTTCTGATCTTATTCTACCTCTGCAACGATCTACCAACATTGTTTACTGTCACGTGCTCGCACTGCGTACCTCGAAAATGACTTAAAGAAGCCTGTTTCCTGGAGATTTCCTGGAAAATTTCCAACAGTCAGCTGTGCAAACCGGTTTTCCGCAACCTTGTTCTCTATATGTTATCTGCTTTATTGAATCACCACTGTTACTCCGACTTCTATCCCTACGGGGCAATCTGCCATCTTTGCGTGGCTACGCTCCTATTTTTTCCCTTCCCAACCGCAAACTTCACCCCGTGGAACGCCGCATAAGGTGTAGCTCGCTAACTCTCGATTTTACGACGTCGCTTCTACGACTCTTATTTCAACCGCCAAATCCATTTCGATTTTCGTTTTGGCCATTCGAGTTTCCTGCATCGGCCGTCGAACACGTGGACCACCCTTAGGACTCATCCAATAAAATTTCCGACTTGATCGTACGTTTCTACAACTTCCTGTCGTACACATTGATTCAACTCTGAAATGTCGGTTGTGTTACAGAGAATCTATAGTTATTATTAGAAGCCTTAAATGTTGGATGTTTATTTCTTTCTTCTTGGATGAACAATGTTCGAAGGTGCATTTTATATTAAATAGCAGATGATTCTTGTATAGAAAAAAAATAAAAAGATGAAGAGCATAAATTGGTATTGAAAAATCGAAATATTTATAGTATTGATTTATAGTATCATGTGTTTGGCTTATAATATATTCATTTCTTCTCTTCGGTACATCTTACTTCACTCGTTCGTGTAAAATATTTTTTAAACATATTCGTATGTATTAATATTTTGTAGTTTTGTCGGTTATCGAGAAAGAACATTGTTCAGTCTTCTTTTTCCTATTTTGAAAATTTTTTGGATACTTACATTACCATTTTTTTAACACATGCTCTGAATTATATTTCACGAGTAATGGCAACGTGAAAGCGTCATAAAGTACTGTTGAAATTTCGCGACATATTTATCAGAAACTATACCATTAATAATAAAAAATTCTTTCTAAACTTAAAAATCTTTCTTTTTACTTAACATTTACTAATTTTTACTTTTATTTTACTTTTATTTTACTTTTTACTTAATAACTACTTATTTTTATCCGATTCTCCTTGGTCTGTCCAACCTGATATCTATCCTTTCCCTACAAATTAAAAATCAATTTTTATGCTCAGTTTTTATATTTATAGTTCTATCTTATAAACTTCATTTTATCATAGTTTATTAATCTCGTGATTATACTCTATGCTACGTTGAACCGTCAAACAGCCGAAGCTTTTGGATATCAATAAAGGTAGTGAACGCCGATAGTGAAAGGATCACGCCAGCGGTTACCATATAGAAAGAGATTTCAAGCGGATGGCCACCGAACGAGCCACCGAATTGAATCTTGTGATGATCTTACGATCGAACCATGTACATAGATATATAGGAAAAGGAAAAGAGGACAGTCTATATAAGGTAGCTTTTTTACTGGTTTCAGTTTCATTGGCTCTCTGATTTACGCGTTATCGGCTGAAAAGAAGAGAAGCCAAGAGACCAATGTAGTGAGAAAAAGGAAATTTAGAAGGGAGTCGATGCGATGGCGAGCGTTGGAACGAGTGGGAGCTAAATTTTATGGAGAAAAACACCTTATCGGTGCTTCCCTTCCACTCTAATGATCCACTAATTAGCTTAATCTGCGTACAGCGTGGCTTTTGTGCTATAGAATACTGGAACGGCTTAAGGGATGAAATTATTGTAGTATATATGCGCGATGCGTGTATGCATAAACCTATACAACGTTTCATCGTGTGTGAAATGATTATTGAAAAATGAATAATCGTTTGAAAATAAAATTCCGATACTTAATAATGAAAAGTAATTAGCAAGAATTAAACGGTGCAAAATTATATTCTAAATAATTCTAAATAATTTTTATTTTTATTTTATACCGTATTTTTTACCGTACTATCTAATATTTGAATTCCATCAAATATAAACTTCTTGATTTTACACTTTTGTTAGATACGAAGATTGTTTAACAAATAATTCTTTGCATCAGTTTCATTTAAATAATATAAATATTTTTCTAATATTAAAGACGATACTCAGATTTAGCTCCGAGCTTATTTTTTGCGAAATCTTTTCAGGAGACGAAACAAAAATTTTTCGAGCATCAATCAATGTAAAAATCATAAGTCAGAATAATTGATTATTCTTTAACAAAATTCAGGAAAACATAAAATTTCGCTCGTTGCTTTTCTATGCTATCGTAAAAGAAGATGAAATTGCTCTCGAATTAATTAGTATCAATCTCATATTTATCCAAACGGATAAATGTTCGTTTAAATTCGTGATAATTGTTTGAATCCGCTTCTCTTTACGGCAACAAATTTATTCTTCGCCAACCATCGTGAAATTCTCGATATTAGCTAAAGCTTGTACATGGACAAGTCTATTATCGTTATGATTAACTTTTTAAATCCCGAACAAGGAGCATCATCAATAGGAAGCTGCTACGTGTTATCTCGTAGATCAGGTAATTTGGGTAGTAATTATATCAATTGTACTATCGCAGATTATATCACGAGCATGGGGTACCGATCGATTATTACCCGCTTCAGTTCGCTCAATATTACCATTTCCTCTAACAATTCAGGCAGCATTTTCATTTAATTGATCATATAAAATTCTTGTTAATATGTTCGATTATCCAAACCAGCTGTTTCTTATTGAATTGTTGCGATGTAGCAAAAATTAGCT
>SMSQ01022596.1:0-11403 GCA_019453375.1 Ctenoplectra terminalis | reverse complement strand
TTTCGAATGGACCGGATCAACCGAGCGCACAACTCCGGACACAATGGTGGTCATATTGTCGTTGATTTGTGACCACTAATATTCTATTTGGACACCGACGCGATGCAACCTCGGCCCACCGTGTCATTAACCATCCATTCGGAAAACTAACAACCATAGGTATATAATACCTACCTATAGAACGCTTCTCCACCGACCTACCTATCGTAGATCCTGCCTATCCTTAACGCATTTGTTGTCGAAAACAGACATCTTTTCACCTTCACGGACGTTTTCCAAAATCCTATCGACTCATCGATCGGCCTCTTGTCTCGTCAGAGACCATTCTCTTCCGTCCCGTCCCCGCCCGCTACCTCCTATTTACCCAATCAATACGTAAACGAACGATCAATTTCTATAATAAAAAGGTCACGGAAAAGATCAGATTAGATTTCAATTTCATTGAAATAGATACGTTTAAGGATCGTTAAATATAATAATTTTAAACATTATCGTAACGTCATCACTTTTTGTTTCGCGTCGTATTATTTACGAAGATCTAGTTGATTCTACGTTAGAAGCTCGACATCGACTAAAGATCAAAGTTTCGAACGGTATCCCGTGTATAGTTTGGAAACGGCTGTTAATTGAAACGCAGCGAACCATGAAGTCGATTGCTCGAAACAGATTCTTTCTGCTATTTTAAATACATTTCCACCGCGAAAACACTATCGTGAAATTATACGAAAAGCCAATTGTATTTTAATAGACGAAAACAACATCGAGTGGCGGTTACACTGGTAGCGTTTATTTTTACGAACATCGTATCGATAACTGTGATCGTATAAATCTTTCGTAAAGGTAAGAAACTGTAGCGTCCTCGTTAACCTTTTCCCGTAGTACGCCGGCTAGGCTTCGCTAATCGCATTATCCTGATATTCGGATCTTTTTAAAGCATCCCTTTGTTAGCCGAAATCTTGGCAGGTGGCCCACCTGTTGACCGATTTGTGCTTTTCCATCGGACCTCCTCGTACCTTCGACGTTCGTGTTTCTTGGAAAGGAATCCCTTCTTTTCGAGCAAACGGTTGAATTTTACCCAAGGGAATCAGCCGATTATCGTTTCCGCATCGTTACCCAAGGAAAATTGAACATTGATCGCGCAACAGACACGAAAATTACAGAAAAGTACACAATAGGTATCGCGTAATCTTTCCCTGTCCGATTATTGGCTCATCCTTCCGTTGACATTTCCAAATGCGCAACAGCTATGTATAACACCTTTGATAGAGCATAACGAGGGAAAAAGAATCGGCCTCGCATCGAAGTCGTTAAAGCGTTAGATGAAGAGAAGCGAGCGGTAAGTCGAACGAGCGGTGCTCTAAACAGGGTAGGGTGTGTGTGTATGTGAGAGAGAGATAGATGGAAAGATAGATGGAAAGATACAGAGAGGGGGAGAGAGAGAGAGAGAGAGAGAGAGAGAGAGAGTGAGAGAGGGCAAAGGGAGAGGAGTGCTATGGAGAGCGCTCACATCACATTCTAGGCTATTCCGCATTCTATTCCCCCACTTTCCATCGTCCACAAGCCACCGGCTCACCTCTATGCCTCCGTGACTGCTGGAAAAGTTGTATAACGAACATGTACGCGTGTACCTGACACGTACGTTCGCCTCATCGGAGTATTTCGTGTCTGAATGTGTACGTACGAGGCGAACCCCTATACGGACACGGTTACCTATGACACGAGGGCTCATCTGTGTGAGCACGTTCTCCCCTATACTCGTGTACTCGCGTGCTCGTGTGCTCGTGTGCTCGTGTGCTCGTGTGCTCGTGTGCTGCTGTAAATCCACCAGCAGTACAGACACTGGACAAACGACGAGGAAGACGCGCACGCCCAGGGAGACACGCGTTCAAACTTCCTTCTTACTTGGCGCTGTTGCCAATACCTTTTCCGATTTTCCTCGGAAATACATACGTTTCGTAAGGGTAGATCTTCCCTTGAAAATGAAAACTTAGAGCGTGGTATATTTTCCGAATATCGATAAACGCGCGCGCGTTTTCTCACGGATCACAGGAACAAGAGAAATCTCTTTATCGACTATTTTACCTTACCATCGACATCTAACCGCATTATGGCCGATTTCCGCTCGAGACTCACCGACCTGGTTGCAATTATCGCGCAAAGATATGTGGATGGCAATGAAAGTGACAGCGCGCGGATGTCGATACACGCGGCTATGTATCAAAATCGTACGGGTATCGTTCGTATAGTCCAGCGTTACCAATCAAATCGATTGATCAAAAAATTTTCGCTACTTTGGCTACGCCACTTCTAAAGATGCTAAACGATAAATAATTAGCGGTGATTTATGAACGCGATAACCGATACGTCTCCCAAGTGAGCCGTCTTGCGAGACACGTTCGATGAAACTGGTACGCACGCGAACACTTTGAAATTCCGAATTAATCGAGCAAGACCTAGAATCGAAATCGAAAAAAGCTTATTATACAAAAGGTGAACGAAAAATCGAATTTGTCAAATCGTGAATTTACCATTCCGTTGTATTGTTTTCATCGATTATACCGATCATTTTTTATTTGACATTCTTTTCTTTTCTTTCCTTCGAGATCGAATATACGAAAAACGAGTAAAATAATCTAATCGAATCGAATCGAATCGAATCGAACGGAAAGAGCGGAAAGAGCGGATTGATACGGTTAGATAATTTTTGCACAAGGGATAAGGAACGCGTCGATAAATTGTAGGAGGTAGACGCTGTAAGCGGTTATTATAAGCGATCGTAGCTAGTCATCAACCTTGACACGACACGCGAACCAAGTACGCGTTGCAAAGGCTCGGTCCGAGAGCGGTTCGATGGATCGAAGGTGGACGGAGAGCAGTTATGATCAGTCGCGTTCTTCGATTCTAAAACCGGTGGCTTTTGCAGGAGGTGGCATGCCGCGTGCCGCGTGCCAAGCGTCGATCGTCGATCGTCGAGCGTCGAGCGTCGAGCGCTGAGCGCCGAGCGCCGAACGCTACGCGCAAATAGCGACAGTGAAAACTGCCACTTGTAACCAGACGACATTCTCGATTTCAATGCCGCCCGGACACGTTCCGGTTCGATATATCGTAATTATCGTTCTCGATCGTACCTTCTTTTCTTTCGATCGAGTTTCGAGTCGACAAGCCGTTAAGAATTAGATTAAACTTCTTCCAAAGTCGTGTTAAAAGAGGGGGTCGAATCTCTATATTCTCCATCGTCTCGATCCTTTCCAACTATACATTTCTTTTTTTTTTTCACCAATCAGGCTCGGATAGTAGATAGTTCCTACGTAGTTTCTAGTAGATATAGAAAGAAGCATCGCGCGATACGTTTTACCACGCTTGTCAGCAAAAGAGAGGACCAAGACTAAAAAAGACGTAAAAAATACTGGAATCTTTTTCCATCGAAATCAGCTTTGCGTTAATCGTTGTATTTGTTTTCTTTTTCTCTTTTCTACACACAACGATCAAGGAAGAGGTAAGGAAAGATATCAGCGATGAAACAAGTTAAAGTTAAACCTTTTAAAAGATGCTGATTTTTTCTAGTTTTCTAATAGTTCGATTTTTGATAGTTTTCTTTGTTGTATCGATTAATTCGGAGAAATCGTTACGTACGTTACGTACGTTACGTACGTTACGTAAAGAAGGAAGATGGTTCGTTCCAAGTTCGATCACATTCGATTTTCGCTGCGATTCTCGATAAGGACGAAAAAGATGATTCATGTAAATATGAAGAGCAAGTAATTGCAAACAGTGTAATCTCAATGTGACATTGGCCAGAGTCGCGATATAACCTGCACCGACGGGTATCTTTTATGAAAATATGGGTATTACGTACCTACGTGTTTACCAGTGATAAGTCATTCGACCAGGGAGACTGATTGTGAGAAAACAAACTCAACGCCGAGCATCCATTTCATAATTCGCAAATCTACGCGCTTATCGCTCACGTTATAGACGAATAACAATAATTTCCCATTTCCTTCGCTTCGACCTTTTCTCGTTGCCTGTGATCGATTCCACGTTAACTCGACTCGCAGCTTGCTGTTCGATTCGGTTTCATTTGCTCGTTTCGTGCCACTTCTTTCCGACTTTCATTTCGTTCTTCAAACTCTACTGCCTTTATTCGATGATACATCGACTCATGTTCGTTAATCGTTAATCGTTAATCGTTAATCGTAATCTAGGCACGAAACTCTAATTCGTTTCGCATCGTGATGTCGATTTTTAGCTGTGAAAAAAAAAACATCGCAACTCGTAACGTGAGAAAAATAATTGAAACGAATACTCGGGAAATAAGATAACAAATGTGTTAAACCTCGTATCGGTATCGAAGGCTCGGAAACGCCATCGAAAATCAAATATCGATCGAATCGAGAAAAAAAAAAAGAAAAAAGAAAAAGAAGAAAAAAAAGAAAAAGGAGAAAAAGGAGAAAAAATCGAAAAGCGTGAGCAAATATCGTGTCGGTTTACTCTTCAGGTACCGCTCTCACATGCTCTGCGTCGTTCTAATAAACGCGTATGATCCCTTGACCGCGAATCGATACCCACACTCTTTGCTTCTCTATCTAAAGATACGGTTTGTGTGTTCTACCAAGGACCCGTCGAAAACTTTTATCAAAAATGCTTCGGACGATGCGAAATGTTTGCAAATTCTCCCCGTTTCCGCCACTCCCCTTACATGTACATCGCGCAACTTGTCTTCTAATTTCAACAGAAAAATATAACGTGCGTTTATATGAGATATCTATTTCCTGAAATATCTCTAACCTTCTAAGCTTCTTTAAACGGAAATTAAATATAATATATACAATATATATATACATTGTATATACAACTTACAAGACAATTCGTAAGTTTTTCGGTAATACGCTAGCATTTGGGCGTGAATTTTGTCGATTAAATTGCGGTGCTGCGAGCACGATTCTTTCACGCAATGAGTTTACAAGAGTTCGGCTTGATCTAACTAAATATCGATTCAGCATCAACCAATTGTCGGTCGGTTTTGTATTCGAACAGACAAGAAACTGATATTCAAAGCGAATACATCGAACGACTATTCTATCTCGAATAGAAGTAGAAAAAATGGAACGTTATAGAATACGAAAGATGCAAAAATGGAAGAAACAAATCTCAAATATGGTGGTATCGCGAAAGCGACGGTGTTCTTTCCGAGCAGCGTTGCAAACCAAACAGAGACCCGCGGTTTATACTCGCACGTCGTGCTCCGCAGATACCAATCTTGTTTCTTGACCTATATCCGCGTTTGCGTCGTTGCGCAATACACTCGAAAGGCATCTTCGAAAATCCTAACGAGAATACGAGACGGCAAGCCTTTGTCGAGCTTACTACATTTTTTTCCATATCCTAAGCAGAATTTTATAAATTAACGTTGTAAATGTAGGTATTATTTCTCATCTTGAAATTACTATAAACCATTCAGGAAACTGTACTTTCAATCCAGTACACCTGTATAAGTAAAAATTAAGGTCTCCGATCGATCGGTTCATAAAATAATAAGTGTTACCTAAATAAGTATATTTAAAAACAAAGTCGATCGAATTCACGACTTTTAAGGTTTATTTCTTTTCTGTTTTCTACAATTGTAAAAAGACGGTTGCTCGAAGACTCTATGATAAAACTTAAAAATTGAATCGTGGGCTTGGAGAAAAAAAAAAAGAAAAAAAGGAAGTCCTTATAGATAGATAACGATTCTAAAGCACACATGCACCAATTTGGTCGGTGCGCGATCGCCCGAGGCTGGACAAGCGTTACACCGAGTTCTGTACCCTGACTCTGCGAAGAAAGGATTTACATGCGTTTCACGGTTCCCGGCATTGCTGACACGATTGCTACGCAGCCGAGAGACACGTAGAATGCGTGTCGGTACGCATCTTAAAAGTCACTGCTGCTCACCGGTCTTCCTGCAGACCGCACGGTACGCATCGAAGGCTAAAGACCTTCTTCGGAACTTTTCTTCGACCAAGGAACGCCTAGCGTGCGACTCTCTTCATACCGCAACGTATCTCCTTGGTAACGTGGATTCGTAACGTACGCGTCGTCCATCCTGCGATTCACCCGAGTCGCGAAACCTTCCGATTCTTAACCTACTCGTTCGATTCTTGTACCATTTTCGAGCAACCAATTGGGGACGAACGCTCTTTCGAAACTGTTTACAATTATAATCGAGTACGACGAAAAATACAACCCTGGTAACCTAACCAGAACCAAAGTTTTACGCGACATTTCCGATAGGTACAGCTTCGTACAAATAAGATACGCTCGTATTTACAATAATCTACAATTATAGGTTCCTATCGATAAACATTCTTGAAACATTCTTCGTATTTCGTTCTTCACCGTAACGGTTTCGATCCGATCGATTACTACCGATCCAACGCGAACCTCGGTGCGCGCGGACGCCCCGACGTAACGGATAGAAATTTTCCCGATCTTTGGTACCGTGGGTCAACGTTCACAAAAGATTCCAACCAGACTCGTCGTCTTGCCTTCCGAGCTCCCTCCTCTTCCTAACCGCTCCTTCCATCCTTTTTCCACTTTTTTTTCCACGTTTCTTTTGCCAATGTACAACCGTGCACGCGATAGACACCAATGCGCTCGCGTCAACGCGATTCTACCGTCTGTTTCGATCGGATATCGAACACCGATCAAATATCTGTCCTTGAACACAGACACTTGCGCGTCGCAACTCCTTTTGCTTCGCACTCGTTACCGTTCGAAAATTCAATCGTTTCATGGAGCATTGCTTTCACTTTCACGAAGTTTTCGCGACGCGTTTCGCGGTTTTACAAAAACCGATACGATCGGAGGACCGTCAACCTTTACGTAACAACCGACTCGAGAAAGTAACTCAAAACCTGATCCCTATAAATCAGCCGTTCAACAACACCGCGGATACGATTCGATCGCATCTATGAACTTTGCATCTATTCGTTCGAATATTAGATACGTGTGAACAAGTCAGCGTCTCGTGTTATTCCTTGGTTACTTTTGTCCGCGTCAAGTAATTTGTTTAAAAAAGTGAAAAAAGTGAAAAAAGCTGACTCGATATAGCTAAAATTACATCTCGAGACACACGCGCCGAATCGACGAGCAACGCCGTTACAAGAGATTCCTGGGATAAACGATAACAAAAATGAATTTCAAATTTGGCTCCAGCACGATTGAACCCCCTGGAGGTCTGTTTCCGTGTTCCGCGATTAATCGGATAGTTGGGTAGGGCATGGCAGGCCAAGCTAGGCCAGGCCAGAAAGAGATCTCCAGAAGAGAAGGGAGAAGATAAGGTGAAGCAAGGTAAGGTAAGGTAAGGTAAGGTAAGGTAAAGCAAGGCATGGCAAGGAAGAGTCGAGTATATCAGCTCGAGAAGGAAAAGAGAAAAGAAGTAATGGAGTGAAGGAGTAAAGGAGTAATGGAGTAAAGGAGTAAAGGAGTAAAGGAGTAAAGGAGTAAAGGAGTAAAGGAGTAAAGGAGTAAAGGAGTAAAGGAGTAAAGGAAGAAAGGAGGGATCTCCGTGGCCCCGGGCGCCGAGAGTCCGAGAGTATAACGGTACTTGGCGAGAGAGCGCAGGAGAAGCGGATAATCGACTAGCCTCCGCCCAACCGAAAACGATTCGCATCTTTCGTCTATTTTATCTCGCATACACCCCTCCCCTCTCCCAGCCCTCCTGCCTCTTCGTTAAGAGTAATTAATCGTCCGCTATGGTACACCATCGTCGAATCGACGATATCGTTATCGTCGCAATACCTACGGATTAAAATCACATAGAGCTTAACTGAAAAAAAAGTATCGAAAGAGTATTGAAAAGTATATTTTTTTTTATAAACGGCAAGAAATGGCAAGAGACACTCGTGAATCGAGCCGTTAAAATTGATCTCATTAGTATGAGGAGCGGAAAGTCGTTTCACAGTTATTACAGCAAATACATCGATGCTTTACAATCCGTCCACCGGTGTTAGTTCATAATGCTAACGTGTTATACAGTCGAGACTTCCGTGCTGGCTACAAAACGGTCGTTCGCGGACATTAAGTATGCGATGCCACGAGGTTACCTCCTATGAGGTCTTGGTTGGTTCTTACTTACAACACCCTTATTGTTCTCCCACCGTGTCCTCGCGTTCCGCTCGTCCCTCGAGCCTCTCCTCCTTCGTTTCTCTCTCTTTCTAAACCGTTTCTTTCCGATCGATCATTTTCACGATAATCATCGCGTCTTTGCTTCTTTCCTTTTTTGCTTCTTCGTCTTTATCGTCTCTAATCGACGATACATTACACTGTAAAACACGCGTACGATTCAGCGAATCGTTCTAAATATGTTCAAATTTTTTAATATCCTACCAGATACCATTAATCGTTCGATTCGTAAAATTAATGATCGATCTTTACACGGATAAACTCGAACGTACCGTTGAACAAACGACAAATGATAACTGACAAATAACGAACGCAGAAACGCAGATCAAATGCACAAACGGAGATCGGTACACAATACGTATCCATGGCCGAGTAATTTTTCGCCGATACGACAGAGTCTCGTTGGGTAGAAGCACTGTTGGTCTTTCTAGAGTTTCATTTTTGATTCAAACGTTATCGTAAAATACGCGTAAAAACGAGTAAAAACGAGTAAAAACGAGTAAAAACGAGTAAAAACGAGTAAATGCGCTCGAATCGGTAAATCATAACTTCACTTCTGTGAAAGAAGAATCATATTTTCTAATTATCTTTTGAAGCGTTTCGATAGATCGTAACGGGAAATTTGTTCGTTTCATGCAACTTCTAGGGACTGAATTGCCAGAGCGTATATCGAACGAGTAACGGTGTACCAAGTTGATATTCCTTTTCCACGTGGTCGATGGTATAGCCGGTAAGTGCGAAACACTTTGGTCCTCTTATAACGCGTACCTGAAGAGTATCCGAAGAAAACGGATAACAACTCGCGGTACGATGCGTGATATGTCGCAACGATGAGGCTGGTAGCACGTAATTAGTAATTCGTAATTTCAGCCTGATATCGGCCAGTTGAGCAACACCTTCTCGATCGACTTGTTGTCCTTTCGATTTTCTCGATCCTCTCGACTGAAATCCGCGTTGACTCGGCGTCGCTTACGTTTTTAGAAATCGCGTTCGAAATAGTAGCAACATCGTATTCTACCCTCTTTACCCTTCCACACGGGTACATACATAACATACAGTTTTCACATCAATAATCAAAAGAGAAAAAAATAATAGAAGAAAACTCGTTTGCTTCTGAAACTTGCATTTCTTATCCTTTATTCTAGCAAAGGACTTATCAACTTATTATCGTTAAAACGTACGCAACATCCCGATGATCGATATTTTTACGAAAATCGAAAAAATGTCCGATTACAAACAACAGTACCTATATCACACAAATTGTTCCCCGATCGTTCCCACCGTTGATAATATATTCATTCACGCACAGATAGATATATCTGCGTGTATTTGAACGTAATCGTTGGGTGCGTTCAGGCTTTTCACGCTTCGCGACGCGCGTCATATCTGTTTCCTGGGGATCGTGACCCGTGACTCCTAACCATCGAAACGCTAAAACAAACGTGGCGAGGAGAAAATGATCGCGTTTCTCCCTCGTATGCGAATCGTTGGTCGAAGCGTCCTATTTCATTCGCTCGGTCAACTTCGTTTAAACAAATGAATTCGAAAAACAATAAAAAAAACAAGGTAAACGTAAATGAACACAACGCCTACGAATCGTGATGTACGCATTCGAATGTATTACGGTAACCCGCGAACAATAACTCTTCCTCCACTCTCAGCGTTTAATGGCCGTCCATCTATTTAACGTGAAGGAAGAGGAAGTGGCTGATGGGTAGATAGGTCGAACGTTTTGTAACTAATTTCGCGAGTAAATTGTCCGTAACATTGGTTTGGTGCAGTTCAAACGTAACTAAATGTAGCGACAACGAAACGGGGTTGCCGAAGCAGAAGTAGAAGCAGAAGCAGAAGCAGAAGCAGAAGCAGAAGCAGAAGCAGAAGCAGAAGCAGAAGCAGAAGCAGAAGCAGAAGCAGAAGTAGAAGCAGAGATAGAAGCTAAAGCCGAAACTGAAGCTGGAGCGCGCAACAGTCCACGTGAATGCGCGAATCCCTGTAAACCAGTTCAATCGATCATTCGTGATCAACCTAACGATGATAGCTCGTCTTTGTTCTTATTCTTTGTCGATCGTTGCAAACCGATGAATGAAGCTGTCGATAGTTTTCTCACCAGTTTAATCGATTTATGTCAACTTTGTCAGATCTGTTCATAGGTATATTGTGATTAACGCTAATTGCTCGATCAGTACAACAAATGGGCTAGTCATCGTAGCTACATTGATCCGCGAATACACAAGAGTAGCCCGAAAGGACGAACTTTGAACAGAAATGCAGCGGTATAGTTTCTAATCTGGAGAATCTATCCTAACAAAATGGCCCTACATACTTGTATGTATATTAGGCATATACATAAAATTTTAGCATTTACCAGTGATTCAAGCATCGACTACAGCCATGTGCGAATCGAACGCGTGCAGCCTAAGTAACATCACAAACACACCCACCTACTCATCCGCGATTCGTCGTGACTCACTGCAAGAAACGGCTCGATACTCGAGTGATACGCGTCACACGATCGACTCTCTTCGGATCTTTGCCGTGTCAAAGATTCACGAAGAACAACGGATCGATTTTTCATTTCTTTATTCTCTTATGTATTCTCCGAGTGGATCGTTGAAACGTTAAAGAACGTACTCGCGAATAATTGTAGCATCAAAATTTTTATATCGACAAGCAAATCGTCGTTCTATACGTTAAGAAAAAGGATTGCCAGTTGTGCGTCGCAGCAGAGCAGAGCAGAGCAGAGCAGAGCAGAGCAGAGCAGAGTGGGTGGACGATGAAAACTCCCGTTACCGTGCGCACGATTAGGAACGTACGATCGAATAGTCGCAGTCAGTTGGGTAACGTTAAACGCGTGAGAGAGTTTCCCTTCGAACAAACAGGATCGTTCTCGTATTTTAGCTCGAGGATCTTCGAGTCTAACGTTAATTACGTTTGTTCTCTGTTCGAACGTCGAGCGAAATAATCGGTGGAACGATAATCATACGCAGAACTGAAACGGGAGGCGGTGAACCGTGGAAATGGTTCGTCCGGTGCTCGTCGTCGGGATGCCCTTTCTGCCTGACCACGATAATCGTGGATTTCCGTCCGCTTATTATCTTACTCGCGTCACAATACATTTAGATTACGTTCCGGTGACGGCTAATTGGAAACGTACAGCCAGCTATTCTCTACACCCGCGATTCCTATACTCTACCCTTTATCACGCTTCAGCCACTTTCGACGCTATATCCTCCTTCT
>SMSQ01022595.1:0-10177 GCA_019453375.1 Ctenoplectra terminalis | reverse complement strand
GTACGAAAATATTGAAACGTAGAACAGAACGATTTCCAATCTATTTCGACGGTGTCGATTGTCGTTAATCGAAACAGGCTGCACACGCGTGCGCGCGTTATTGCATAATAACCTTGATGCGCAAAGATAATAATTGCGTTACATACCGGTGTCTAAACGGTTCACGCGGGACACGAGAATTCTCGTGATTCCAGGTCCGTCCATTATGCACGGGTCACGAGAACTCTCGTGCGGCGAGTTTCAGATTTAATTGTCTCGACAGGCAAACACGCGTCGCACGTAATTACACGCGCCAGTGGGAAAAAATATCGAACATCCCTGTGCCCTTCCTACGTGGCCTCGTTAATGTGCGCACACTGTTTCCTGTGCACTCGGTGATTTACTGGGGCAACGTTTGCCGGGGAGCTTTCGTGACCTGAGATTTAGTATTTCTTTCGTTATATCGGGGAATCTCGCTAATTTTTATGACCGTTGTAAATCGCGGTTCACAGCGACGCGAAATTTTAGACAAACGGGGTATTCTGTCGCGAGTAAAATCGAAAGATACATGTACTAGCGCGTGAAAGTTTGAACACAGCGGGCAAAGGTATTTAGAATTTTTCATTCCTGTTGGAATATTAACAGCAGAACTGTTCAACCGATAGTAATCTGATTTAGTTACTGCGGTACGCTTTGGGGAAATTTTCTGCAATTGTTTGTAATTTTCTGTTAAAAGTATGGATAATGGTTTGCTTTTTTCTTCATTATATATTGTTGATTTTTTGGTTCAAATAAGTATACTTCGATCGTTGATAGTTTTAGTATCAATACACTGAGCTATTAGATTCTGTTATTTCGTATTTAACACTAGGTTTACGGGCATCGATTGGATTGTCTTGATAGGTTTCATTAAAATACATTAAAATACAGATCTTTTCTAATATAATTAGTTAACTTTACTTTAAATCGACCGCTTTTTATTAGCAAAGCTTTATTTACCACATTTCTTCCATATAAATTTTATTTTAAGCATACACTATCCCGACTCACTGCTAAGCCAAAGCAGAAAATTTTAAGTGCCTCAAATTGACGGGTTCCGTAAATCTACTGTTAAATACAAATAAAAAATTCTGTACACAAGCTTTTAACTAATTATGTACATACAAAAAAAAAAATATATATAACTTATTCTAATCCGAAAAACCTTACCACCTCATCGCCACTAATTTCATAAAAATGGAACGAAAATTAAAGAAGCTAAAATTTGAACAATTTCATACAAGTATCGCTGGAACAATAGCGCTGCCATGTCCGCGAGAATTTTAATTTTAATCCATTTAATTCAAATTTAACCGAACAACGCCGCACGAGGTTCCAAGTAGCCAAGAAACTTAATATTATGTCGGATATCCCTTTTTTAACGCGACATTTTCTTCGTCTTTCCGGATTTTGCCAACTTCCCCTTCACCATGGTAACGTTGCACAGCGATTACAAAGAATTCACGCTCTCGAGCATCGTCCTTATAAAATATCCCCGTTGTTCGCTCGATGTCCGCGAATAATCCATTGGCGACGACCGAGCAGCATGCGGTTTTTAATGACGCTTTTATTATGCCACGATTTTCGAGCACCGACGCGAGTCCGCCATGTTTACGGCGGAACAGTCGCGACACGAGCCGGTGCGTCTTTTCTTTCTTCGTGGTATTTTAAAACAGAATGCCTGCCGCGATAATGACTGGCAAAGTAACAATTCTTGGAATTATGGTATAAGAATATAATCGTCTTTATTTTCTTGCTACCCTCAACGATTTCTTTTTTTTCTTTTCTTTTCTATTTTTTTTTTTTAACGAATAAATGCGAGAGGAAAGAGTATTTGCGTAAGGTTTATTTAAAACAATTATCGTTTCAGCGATTCTTTTTCAATTTCGCGTTACGTTTTTAGCTTCGTCTTTAATCATTGTAGCGGTGTTCTGTATAAAATTTTGTTCTACCTATTTTGTTACTAAACTTGGAATTTTTATGCGTTTGTAGAAAATTTGGAGGCGTGAAATTATAGGATATACGAGAGTTATGGTGCTTTTTATAGAACCTGATAGGTGAAACAATTTTATATCATTACTAATTTTACTGGCGACTAAGGTAGACCTATTTGGAGCCAAAGAAATAAAAATGATAGGTATTCTAAAAAAATATAATATAATAATGTTAAATAAAAATATAATGTAATAAAAACAAATCTTTATCTATATTTTTCACAGAAAATCACGAAAAATTCTTCAAACTGAATCGCTCTAAATTTCTATAATTCAACAAATTATAAATTTATTTAATATTAACTTTGATTTAAAAATAATTTAAATTTACTACGATGTATAAGAAATTACCAACCGGTCATTTCGATTTCTCTGGTAGCTCTACTGTCAAAGTTCCATTTTTCTTTTGCTACATTTACAAAAACACGGGTTTCTGTACAAATTCACAGTATATTCGTCACAATGTTTGCATTAAAATTAGATTTAAAGAATGAAAATAATTCGTGAAACTGTGTCATCGTTATTATAAAGCAAGATATTTTGCCAAATATTAAACCGAATACAAACACGTATTCCACGTTTTAATATGATTATTTCTACACAACGAATTTGATACATGCAGCCGGCATTAAATCGAGCATATTGCATTTATAATCACGTAATAACACGTTTCACTGTGACGGGAACAATAAACGAGAGCGTAAGTATTTGTAAAATGTAACTCCAAACTATCATTATGCCAGATTGCCGGTTTAATTAGTCGCCACCCACCGGCCAATTAACCTAATAACAGATCCGTGGCGTTTCGAATTTAATTAAAAAACGTCGGGGTCGTAGCGAACCGATCTCGGATTAAAAGGCTCCACAGACGGAGAATCGAAATTCGGAGGCCGGCAAGTATAATAAAATGTCTCGACACGTTGGCAAGTTCGCTCGAAATTAAGCCGGTCGAATTACCGAGTCGAATTTGTAAAATTGCGGTAGGCAAGCGGAAAATTAGTCGCGCGGACAGTTTGGCAAGCGATAAAATCCTAAACAGGAATTGTAGTAGCCATCGGAGCCGCAACAATTCTAAATCAACGATTTGTTACGCGGATATTCCGGTGAAAATCATCAAATTTACAAGAATCGAATCAGAAATTGGAATAACGCAAACTGGGCTAACTCTGATACATATTTAACGTAAAGTAGCGGCCACAGAAATTGCACCACCTTTTACAATCTCGCGAGCTGTTAACGCATTACGGACGGGTGACGAAGTTTCTCGTATTTTATATTTGATACCTCGAAAAGGTAAAAATAGTGAACGACGGTGTGCGAAAGATTACTCTTAAAAATGATCTTCTTAACTCGAACTTTAAATTATGATTCATCTTTGGAATACGAAATTGTTCTTAAGAGTACCTCTGAGAGCAATCATTTATTCCAATTCTGTTCCGCAGAAAGATTTACTAAAATTAGATTCCGTCAATGATCGCAAGCTGTGAATGCATTTACGAAACTGATGATCATACTTTCCTGTGAAACAATTGATATATTAGGTTGGTTAATAAGTTCTTGCGGTCTTTAATTTATTTTGTAGTTAGTATTTAATTTGAGCGTTAGTGATAAAATTTTTTTTTAAACTTAAGAATCTTTCTTTTTATAGAATTCTTATTTTGATTCCTCTTGATCTACCCTACTGATTATAATATTTTTTATTTATTTAATTATTATTATTCAATTCTTCTTTTTATTATTTTCATGAAAATATGAATTTGCATAAAAATCCGCAGTCTGGATTTTAGCGATAATTGTCTTCCAGCGCTTTGAAGTGTAATTAAATTCAGTTCGAATTTTGAAAACAAAAGGTGACTTAGCGGTTTAAATGGACAGTACGTTATTGAATAATAATATTGAATAATAAAATTTCCTTTTATGATAAAAAAAAAAGTACACGAATTTTGTAGTCGATCCAATAAAATTCAACCGAAGAAGTGTAATGCGGTTCTATTGTTTGAGATTAATAGATTAAGTCAAAATTGTAGCAGTTGGTATAAATATTCATTGCAAAGAACTTTCTGGAAAGAATCAAGCCCAATTACAAATTCCACGGAATTTACAAATAGTTGCAGCCAGCAAGGCAACAGAATTCGCAATGTATCAAGACAGGTCGCGACACTCAAATTGAATCCTGCAAGTCGAAGCCGCAGGGGCGGCATGGTTGTCCCGTAAAATTGAAGTTTCCCGTCGGTTGGGGTGGGATTAATTAGAAAATCGAAGTAGTCCCGTAGCAAGGCAGTGGATAGTGTGTGTCGTAGGTGTCAAAACTGGGGAACTCTCCAAGTTCCCGGTGGAACCGCAAATTTGGCGCCGCGACACCTCAAAATTCGTACCATCCAATATACTGGAGTCGCAAAATCGGCCATGGAAACGGGATTCTCTGATCGGACACGGTAAAAAGTTCGCGAGCGAAAGAGAGAAAGAGAAATCGTTATGCAAAATAAATTGTGGAGCAAAAGGGAGAAAGAGAAATTAGTACATGAAATTAATTCACAAGCGAAAGAGAAAAAGAGAAATCGGTATACAAAATTGATTCTCGATGAAAAGGGAGAAAGAGAAATCGGTTTGCAAAATAAATTCTGTGGCGAAAGGGAGAAAGAGAAATTAGTACATGAAATTAATTCACAAGCGAAAGAGAAAAAGAGAAATCGGTATATAAAATAAATTCTCAAGCAAAAGGGAGAAAGAAAAATTGGTATATAAAATTAATTTCGAGGAAAAGGGAGAAAGAGAAATCGGTTTGCAAAATAAATTCTGTGGCGAAAGGGAGAAAGAGAAATTAGTACATGAAATTAATTCACAAGCGAAAGAGAAAAAGAGAAATCGGTATATAGAATAAATTCTCTAGCAAAAGGTAGAAAGAGAAACGAGTATATGAAATTAATTCACGAGCGAAAGAGAAAAAGAGAAATCGGTATACGAAATAAATTCTCAAGCAAAAGGGAGAAACACAAATTGATATATAAAATAAATTTTCGAGCAAAAGGGAGAAAGAGAAACTGTTACATAAAATAAATTCTCGAGCAAAAGGGAGAAAGACAAATCGGTATACAAAATAAACGTTCGAGGAAAAGGGAGAAAGAGAAATCGGCACGCAAAATAAATTCCCGAGCAAAAGGGAACAAGAGTCGATTTTTAAGTTCGCGCGAAACTCAACTACCCAACCGATCTTCCTCGAATTAAAAAATATCATTCCTAAATACTCCAGCACGGACGTGGACTTTGTAGTCTCAAAAACGCGTTACCAACATACAATTAACATGTAAATTTATTCACGTGTACAACTGTTCTGCAACTTCTACCGCGCTTACTCGCCAGAGAACTACATTACCGCGGATTTATGTTATCTTAAAAGATAATTCTAATAAACATGAATCAGTCGCGTTAATATCTCTGACGAAGCCGAGTAGGGGGACGCTAGTACGAAATAAATTCTCGAGCAAAGGAGAGAAAGAGAAATCGGTATACAAGATAAGTTCTCGAGCAAAAGGAAGAAAGAGGAATCTGTATACAAAATAAATTCTCGAGCAAAAGGGAGAAAGAGAAACGGCGTGCAAAATAAATTCACGAGGAACAATGGGAAAGAAAAACAGTATATACCGAGTAAACTTTGAAATCCCTATGGTGGGAAAATTCACGGCCGCAGGCGTGGAAATTAAAAAAAACAAATTCCTCGATATCAAGATTTAGCCCGGCTGTCGGTTCCACGCGCGACCATTATCTTTGACCTGTAAATCAATTTTCGCCGATGGTCAGCGGGGTAGAAAAAAAAAAAAAAAAAAAAAGGAACTCCGTCGTGAAAATATTTTCCGAGAATCGTATCTCTTTCGAGGTCGCGTTCGATCTGGCGTCACGTGAAATCCGGTTCGATTGATCGTTACCGCGCCATTCATAAGGCCGAAATGGCGATTAATTAACTTTCCGCAGCCGGTATCGCGATTAATCGTTCGTTTTTTGGTTTTCTGGATGGGCTTCTCGTCGCGGCGGTAATTTGTTATTAAAAAAATCCGGGAATCGATGGGAACCTCGCATCTGTGAATGGGTATCGACTGAGAAAGAATAGGGAGCACAACGATGAAAATACGAGGTTTTGATCGATGAACGTACAAAGTAATTTGTATTTTTATTCCGCTTTTGTAAAAGTACTTCGTACGCTGCTGGGAAAATTCAAAATGATGAATATGAATTTACGTGAAAACGAATTTGATTATTTTTCACCGGTAAGCTGAAAAATACCGATACGTTAACCGCTTTGCGCTCGGATTTTTTTTTTTTTTTTTTTTTTAATTTACCGCGAGAAAAATAAAAAAATTTGTCTCGCCTAAATTCATATTCTGTGGATGCTGTGATATATTATTTTATATTTTCAAATATATCGACTCTGCGCGTGACTGTTACAGATTTACACAAATTAAGCCTCCTGCCCGTGTATGTCACGGGCTGGAGCCAGAATTAAGATTAAAAGTAGTTAAAAGTTAACAGATTAAAGAATAAAAGTAGCGATCTTAGAAACGAAGTATCTTTAAAAAAAAATTAACTAAAAAATTTCAAATCTTTTCGTTGCTGTTATTTTTAGTACTATTTATTATTTTCTACATTTTCCACTTAATTTCTGCCATCTTGTCGCGCAATCCTCGCAACACGAATAACCCAGACACAAAAATGTAGATTCAGACGCAAGTAGCTCGAACAGGAACACGGAAGCAATTTAAATGCTAGCCACGAACGAGAAGGCGCGTATCCAACGGCGAAGGTTAACAGTTTGATCGACTGACCGGTGACACGGCAAGGGAAAGTGAGAATTGTCCGGCAGAAATGAGTTGGCGATCGATAATTAACCGCTCTCGTGCAACCTGTTCGTACGGTTGTTATAGTTGCGCCTTATCGGGCAGGTATGATGCACGGGATCGTGTCCCGAAAGAGTTAATGGGGGCAAAACAGCGTGGAGAGAGCGTCATGAATCCTTTCGTATCGTTGCACGCTGTCGATGCCGTGTTCGATAGTATCGCGATCCATGAGCCTCGGTTAGGTTATTTATCGACGGTGTCCGCGTGTTTTTCGCCGCTTAATGGTGAGAGAATTTTGTTGCGTTTTACAGAAAATGAGAAGGAAAAGTTCAATGGCCAGTTTCTTTACTGACTTTTTCAATTAGTTAATTTTATCACAGGAAAGTATAATTTTTTGTTGAATTTTTATTCTTCTCTCCGACGAGAAGAATAAAGATTTCTTTATTTCTATTTTAATTGTTTCATTGGTTCATTTAATTTTGCTGGCTCGAACATTAATTTTCGAATTATTTAACTTTATCGCGGAAACGATAATTTTTTGTTGAATTTTTATTTCTTCCGCGATGAAGAAAGATTAGTCATTATCGTTAATGATATTTTGAATTCTTTAATTCTTCTTTCTTTCACAATTTTTATTTCCTTCCTCGCGAAGGTCAATTTTTTCTCTCTCCTATTTTAATGGTTTACCGGTTAGTTTAATTTTTCCATTTGAAATATAAGTTTTTCTTTAGCGAGTTTCTCAACTATTTAATTTTATCGTGGAAACGATAATTTTTTGTTCAACTTTTATTTCTTCCGCGACGAAGGAAGGTTTATCGGATAATTTAATCTTCCTATCTAGAAGATGAAAAGAGGAGGTCAGTAGCGATACTCCATCGGACAGTCTAACTGAACTCTGACACGAAAAATGTTTCGCGTTTCCTGGAAGGAAGCACGGAAAGGTTCCCTCGCAGAAAAAAGAAAAAAAGATCCACGCTCATAAAACAGAAATTAGAATTCCGTTTTTCCGCATAAACGTGGAAACGATAATTCGCTCGATAAGAGGCGAAGCGGAGTCCTTAAACGAGCATTCGGTTCGTCACGCGATTCAAAAGGCGGCGCGAAAAAGAGGAAAGGAAACGAGCGTGCGGCCCATTATTGCATCGTGTCGTGGAAGTCGATAGGAAAGTCGCATTTGAATCTCCGGCAAAAGAAGAATTACAACCGCCGCGATAAGGGTTTCCATACGAGCTATGAAACATAAGGGAAGAACGCAAGTGCCATAACCGCTTACATTCGCAGAGATAAGCGGCACAGTGGCAATCTCGATACTCGTTCCGACGCATCTGCCACTTTTATTCTTTCTTATACGACGGTTATTCCTGTCTGACCGCAAAAAAATTTAAATTCATCCATTTTCGCCTCTCTCTTTTTTTTTGTAAAATACCAAACAATATCGAGCGAGGTTGGAACTCGTAAAATGGGATCAGCAAGGTTTTACGGTTGATCACAAAAGTATCCGACCGGGTATTAACACTGGAACGGCTTCGCCGAACAAGTTATAAAGAACATTTCTATAATATAATAGATGGCGTGCAACACTTTTTAACCCATTTACATCACGAAGCGGAATATTCCGGGAGTAATGTCTACTCCAAAACGCGAAATAATCGGTCGACAGCGAAGAATTTTATATTTGTTAACCCTTTGCGGACGGGCACTCTTTCGACTCTGATTCGTGGCAGGTGGATGATAATTTCTGTATGGAACGAGATTATAAATTGAATATCTAAATAATTAGACGGAAAATAAAATAGAAAACAGATAAAATGGTCGACGAAACTTCGGATTGGCGTCTCCTATCCGTTTGTCGCTGTGGAGGCAATAATTCGACTTAGGAATGGGATTATAATGTCGCCGCTGCGCCGACATTCGTCCGCAAAGGGTTAATATATGCGTTATCCTTTGTGCTTTGATATTTCATTACAATCAGTTAGTATTAACCCTTCGCGGTCCGAGCTACGTTCGACACTTTAACTTAACCACTTCATGTTCAATAATATGCTTTTAAAAACTGTGAATAATTTGGCTGAATTTTCGCATTTTCATTGCCAGTAAGATACCTAGAAAATTTTCCATTAAATAACATTTTAATGTGAAAGAATATGTTTCGAATCCCAAAACTGAAAACAGTAAAGTAAAAAGAACAAAGTAAAATGTCGAGTCTGGCTCGACATAAGACCGCAAAGGGTTAACAGAGAATAGAAAATATTGAAATTGCGACAAATTATAAATTATTCGATGAACTGTACGTGATAGTGACGAATGATAGTCCTCGTAATTTAAATCGTGATGCAAATGGGATGAATAAAATAGCTGCGATCCTCGTTCCACAAAAAAAAACCTCTTAATTTTGATATAGATGCGTCCTTAAAATAAAATTAAAAGAAGGAAATTCGCGTATCGATAGTTCTCATATGTTTCTTTAAATTAATAAATTTTTTATCGAAAGGAAAACTCGATTTTGATTAAAAATGACCCGAGAGACGTAGCAAGGTTAAAGAGGTAACATTAATAGAAAATGGCGGATACTTTTGTGACCAACTGTGCATCTTCGATATATTTCACCTGTGCTGATTAATTTCCGATCAAATTTGCGTCCGTTTTAGAAAAAAAAAACCGTTCGTAATCAGCCAGAATTATCCTCCAGCTTCTTCTTATTCGAAACTGAAAATTACAGCCATATTCTGGTCTCCTGTTTCCGTTTTGTAATTAGACGCCCAATGGCATATAAAGCTGGTTACCGTTTCACTTCTCTTTGCTGCAAAATGGTCGGTATTCCCCGACGACTGGTTTTAGATAAATTCCATAGCAAAGGGCTCGTTACGACCGACCGGAATACGGTATTCTCTTTCCCGCGTTGGAATAAAAATTACTCGACGTCGCTTTTTTATTTCCGACAGCGGAAGGACGCGGGCGCCTCTCGAGCGGAATAATTTCATATAAAATTCATGCGTCGCGAGAAGCGCGGTAAGAAATAGAATGTATTCGTCGTTGCGTTTCACCGTTCCGATAAAAATTACCACCGGTCGTGATTTTATTTTAATCGCAACATCGTAACCGGTCGGTCGAACAGGACAGCCGCCATTTTGTTTCCTCACGGACAAACATTTTCCCAACCTCTGCAATCGTAGCGCATAATTCGATCTTCAATTGGACGGTTTCTGTACTTCGCGATGAAACGTTCGTTTTATAAATTTAAATTACAGCCAGGATTAAAATTAAACTTCGTTACAAACACAGCGTGTCTTTATTACATTCGAGCCATAATTCGCGTCACGAGTGTGTCTCGTAATT